>JAVQJX010160772.1:0-13570 GCA_036025115.1 Ambassis agassizii
CTACACTGAACAAGGAAGTTTTCCATTGGAGGCTTGAAGCTTTGACATAATGGATGCACTTATCCTAACTGCTTACTGATATATTTATACAGACATGAACAAATGCCATGATTAACCATACAGCTATGCTCCTGTTCAGGCCATATTGTGTCATATTACATTTCAATCACTCAGCAGCCTCGATCCACTTGCGAGGAATTTGATTTCCTCATGGGCAGCAACAGTTTAAACACAGACTGTAGTTGTCATGCTCCAAGTGTCATTTATAATCAGGCAATGCTGTCGTGCTTCATAACAACGGCTGAGACACAGTGATCTGATGGGTCTGCAGGAGAAACAGGAAAACTGGATCTGCCAGTGATGACTCACTGTCCACAAATCAGAGTATTAAAATACTGTTATAGCATCTGTCAGTTTACTAATGCCGGGTGAATGTTCAGTTGATGAGGCAGGGAGAAAGAGACAGAGAGGAGATGGTGCGTGACATCACTCTGGGAGGCAGCCATCTTGGTGCCCTTGGGCCAATAAACACAGTTTTGATGATACTTTTTTCCAGTGTATTTAAACTCAACCCATACAAAGTAAACCTTGGCACTAATCCAAACATTTCAACATGTCTGTGCTGCTGTTGTGTTAGATTTGAAATAAGAGATGATTTATGTCAACGTGTTGCAGGATCGAATAAGCAGTGTGTTTAAATCTTTGTACAATATTTCACAAGACCAGACCAAGATAACACCAATGCAGAGATACTGCATGATAATGAACATTGAGATAGTTGGGTTGATATAATTGCATATGAAGTGAGTAAGCCAGACTGCCATGTCGTTGCTTTAAAGGCACACAGACTGATGAATCAAACTGGCAACCAAACAAACAGTATCTCCTGTGAGACTGAGGTGTGTGTTGGATGGCAAGTCTTGTTGTTTGTTTCAGTGTGAAAATGTGAGATATATGAGAAGTGTATCTTTATCTAAAAACTCATGTCTTACCTTGAATTCCTCCAGAATTTTATACGTTTTCCCCCGGTACTCGCAAAAGTTTTTAACCTCTTTGCACTCAGGGCAACATCCATTGTGTTCCACTTTGGTGCACTTTGGGTGCAGTTTCGGGCACTCTGGCTGGTCGCACACAGGCCCATCCTCTGTGCATACGCACGGACAGTTCGAGTGTCCCGGGTAAAAGCGCTCCCCGAGTTTGTAGACGAATCCACTGTCGTCCACGCATCCTTTTCCGCGGTAGTCGTCAAAGACGATGTTCTCACCGGCGGTCCGCTCCGCCTCGTCGGCGGTGTAATCCTCGGGGTTACCCACTGTGGCCGGAGACACCGCGCTCAGGGCCAGCAAGAAGACGGAGGCGGCCGAGAGCATAGGGCCCATCATTCGCCGCGGCGTTGACATCCACATTTAACACGATTGTGTGGATGTCATCCCTAGGCTCCCGGTATCCTCTCCGGATCCGTCCAGCGCTTCATTATCACCGTCACGAGCAGCTGCATAAGGAAATGGACTAGAGTGGGGGAAAAATACAAGAGATGATATGTTAGCTGCTGCAGTTATGCACATATCACTTTGGGTTTCTGCTTATAGGCCTTTCTATAGGCGACTATTTCACTGCTGTGACCTACTGCTGCAACTAATTATCTAATAGGGATCATTCATTCGTTATTGCAGCTTACTCAACAGGCGCATGACAATTGTGTGTGTGTGTGTTAGGCATAAGATGCAAATTTATTCTTTCCAAAATCACTGCAACTGCAAGACATCCAGCAAAAGACAAAAAAAAAAAAGATCATAACATTTATTTTATGTGTGGTGGGTGGAGTGGGCTCCTTACAGGATTCTCCTTACATGTTCATTAAAACACCACATATTAGATTTAAAACTTTATGAGAGGGAACAGAGACAACAGGTAGCTTTGGTCTGGTTCATATATCCCTGAATCCAGCCATCACTGTTACACAGATGTCTGTATCAGTCTTGCAGTAACATGCTCTAACTAAATCATCCGTGTAACATGCATATTGTTAAATGCGCAATGATTTAACCCAAACTGCACCACCACCCCTCATTTTGAAAACAAGACACACGCGCACAGAACTAAACAGACTCATTTTTTAGGTCGACATTTTTAGTGGCAACAGTGGGTAAACTTACCGCGATGAAACAGCTTGATATCCACAGAGTGTGAAGCCAAGAACGCATATACACATAGATAGTCGCCCTGCCGATTGGAAACTTCACTCCATCCACAGGGTAAATTCAGCCTCCACTAGACACTGTAAAATCCCTCCTCTGTCGACGTGATGATGGGTTTAAAAGCAATTAAATAGCAGCCTTTTGGATATTTGGTCCCACATTTTCCCCCAATGCAAAGAAAATGACATCCACGTAAAAGTAGGTCTTCTTCATGATTATCCTTATCCGACTCACCTTTTTTTGAGACAATATCGCAGTTCACGTCCAAAGGCATGCGGTACAGAGACAGAAAGAGAGAAAACTGCTGGAAAACCCTCTGTAGCGGTTCCCTGAGAATCAGTATTTCCCAACAATGCAGGTGAAGATTAGAAAGCATCAACCAGTCTACATAATATGTGTATACATCCAGCGGTTGCGCGACAAATAAAAAATCCAAATAGGGTAGAAGTTAAAGAGTGTAAAAAATTAAACCCATTGGAGACTGATGCCATCAGTCAGTGTGTAATATTGAAGCCGAGGTCGCATTTATCGTCAGACTAGAGGCGAGACCGAGGAGAGAGCGCTCCGACTTTCAGCACCTTGGAGAGCGACTGTCTCCTGCGTCCTGCACTGTGCCAAGCAGAGCAAAGCAGAGCGCCCCCCTCCAAAGCGTCCCCCCCCTCCACTGTGTTACCCACCGTAAGAAAAACACTCATGTCCTACGGTCCGTGGATAACTGGAACACGTTTTGCAAAGCGCTTATAAAAATGGAGTCAAACGGCGAAATAAGTGATCAGAGGCTTCCTACAGGAGCAGCTGGTAAATTAAGGAGGTAGGGTAGGATCAGTTCAAGTGCCCATTTGTGTCTGTAAACGGGTGCGCCTGTGTGCGTGTTTGTCTCATTATGCTCCCGTGAATATGTGTGTGTATGTGCCGGTGTCTTCACACATGACCTACAGCATGTTTCACTGAGTCACTCATTATTTGCAGAAACCTATTTGTATTCTGTGGTGGAACTCAAAAAGAGAGTCTGACTTCTCAGCCTCTACAAACAACAAAGGGGAAAAACACAGCGTGGTTTTGCAGTTTTGCAGAGCAACATCAGCTTTGTTTTACAGATGGTAGCCCATAGGGGCCACTGCCTGACTGCATTCAGTCTAAGCACAGATGAGTGAGTGAGTGAGAACCACAAGACCCTCACATAATTAGATATTCCCCTGAGGAATCTTAAACATCTTATCAACTGCAGCCTTATGGCCCGTCTTGTTCAAATACAACCACGCACTCATGTTTTTTTTTCATACAAAAGATACATCTGCTGCATGCTTGACCTATCATGGAAGGTCAAACCTAGCTAAAGTTGTCTAATTGACAAAGTGAATTCACATATTGTACCAAAGCCCATTCTTACAGCAGACATAGCTGTAGGCATAAATTCTAGTTGATGCAGTGTTTACAGATAAAGGTGAGAAAGGTGAACAAACGTTTTTTTGGCATCAGAACACAGTGTTGTCTCCATTATAGGAGTAATCATCTCCTCACAAAGCTGGCTTCCTTGCAATCAGTCTTTTTGTTACCTTACATCTTCTTCCCACTACTAATACCCATGATAAATATAAATGGAATTCAAACCCAAGATTCAGCTTGGCCTCTCCAAAACCTTCCATGTTTTTGTTTTTTTAGTATTTCTTCGTGCATTTGCCACAACGTGCTTCAGATAATTATCCTGTACAAGAGGTTCCACTTTACCTTTCAAACAGCCTTATGATCTGCCAGCATAATGTAGAAATAATAGTTGAAACTCTGACTTTAAGCAGCCCAGACCCTGAGGCAGACAAACATTTTCACTACCGTGTTTGTGTGAGGTTGCTCTCCTGACAAGCTGTCTTCAGTCTACTGTCACTGTAAACAAACAACTCTGTATGTCTGTCTAGAGCATTTTTTCTTGTGCTCTATGTCCATTGGCATCTAATTTACTTTTTTCCTAACGTATCATCCAATGAGGCTCCGCTCTGTGCTACTGTCATAACATCGTTGCCTCTTGTAGACTCCTTGATCTGCTCTCAGGTTAAATTTGCTAGTGCGGGCAGTCTAGTTGGCATTCATTTGAAGTCTACACCACAATCCTTGCTGCCCTTCAGTGGTTGTCTGTGAGTTTTAAAAGCTTTTACTGTCTGTTTTTAAAACCTTGAACAGCCCTGCTCTTCATCTACCATCTCCTAGCTGCCTGACATTCTTACTCAGGGCCACAGTTAGGGGTTCCAAAGTTTAGACTTGACATTTAAGGTGACGGATCGGTTGTTTGTTGCTCTATGTTAGCCTTGCCATATAGTGATCTGTCCAGTACATATCCTGCCTCTAATATATAATGTAGCTAATTATATAATTAAAACCCTTAAATTTAACATGTTAAAAAAAAGACTGCAATAGTCACATTTTTAATCTCAATTTCTGTTACTATATAAAGTATGAAAATGGAGTGACGTTTTATTTAGTTTTATGCACAGTCCCACATCGACTCCTTTTATTAAATATTTCTAATCCCAAAAACAGACAATGCAAAAAAAGACAGCTAAAATATAGACTTTTCCAGACACACTAAAACATCAAGATGTCCTAAAGATGTCAAGTGTGTGCTCATTTATGCATGGACAGATACCAGGCTTCTTCCTCTATGAATATTATTCTGAGGTTCAAATTCATGTTTGATGCCATTTAACCTCAATAACCGTCTAAAGCCCAACGTCTGCTCCTACCAGGTAACACATTCATTTCATAATTATTTCCCAATACTCCTGAGTCTGAAAGCTCAAACGTTTGCATCGTAATGCATATCTATTATTAGGTTTAATGATATAGTATCTGAGTGTGGCGCTTAGTTACTGAGGTTTCGTGCGGCCAGAGCCCTTGACAGCGATCATGCAGGGGTTAGTTATCTCTAAACGGTGTTGCATCTTTGAAATGCAGATGCTGGCAAAGCTGCAATCACAACAAAACCTGTGGCAAGAGGAGATTTGTCAAACTCCTGGTAACATGTACAAAGTGGATAATTACTGCGTCAGCTCAGACATTGAGCAGGCAGATGCATGAGGGCAAATGGAGGTTAGTCTGTTAACTTTTTCCCTCACTGAATGCAGGAGGCATTATTTTCCTTATATTTTCCCTGCAAACATTCACTGCTGTTTTCCCATTATTATCTATCACATCTCCTTTGACTTTAGCAAGTTACATGTGTGGGTTGCATTTCCCCTTTAAATCAGGCTTTAAAGGAAACACATCAAGAAACTCCTTGTGGCTTCCAAATGCACGTCCTTCCTTTCAAGTCATCTTTATCCAGGCTAAAAGCATGCACTTTCCCCACACACACCACTCTGGGTTGTTACTATGCATCACAGACACCCCCCCCCCCTCCTCCCACAATCCTCTGCTCAGAACATCTTGCCTGTTGACCTGGTTGCAAAGAAAAGGGAACACTTATGGCTTGTAAACCCTCTCATCTTCTTCCCCTCTTCTCACACCACTCACCCTGAATAGGGCCTGTGCAAGTGTATATATATATCATTTATTAAATCTGACATTGCGCTTGGGTAAATGTTGGATCCTAATGTGAGATGTGTTGTCTAAGACAGTCAGCCAGTTACTCCAGCATGCTATGGTCCATTAGGCCTTCACTCTGGCTCACAAAAAACATGGGGAGGATGATACAAAACATCACTGCTACTGAGAAATGTAGTACTACAGGAAACACTTCTATTTACAGACTACCTGGCCTTATTACTGCAGGTAGGGGAGCAGTTTTGTTGGTGGGACATGTGACATTTTCCTCAGCCCCCTCACCGAGGTGTTTACATCTCAGTTGTATTTGATGTGAGGCAAACAATTGCCATCCCACTGGACTGGGTTCCAATTCAATCAGCTAATGGAAAAGGACCTCTTCATCCCCCCCGTCTACCGCCTCCTGCCTTCCACCACCTCCGTTTTCCTGCAGCAACACATTCACTACAGCAGGCTCTGTAGCAAATGTTATAATGGTTTTGCCATTAGGGCTGCATTCATAGCCTGCTAGCAGGTCCCAGGCATTATATTCAGTCACAGCTTTTCATGCTAACTTATTAAACTGAATGCAGGGAAGGAGGGAAGCAGAGAGAGAGGAGAGAAAGACAAGACACAGCTGGCAGGAAGGGAGAGAAGAGGGCCTGAGGTGACTAAAGACTTTTGTGTAAGAGAAACGTATACATGGAAATAAAGGCCATGTTTTGTGTTAATGTGTCTGGCAGGGCATCTTTAACAATGCGGCATGCTTCTCTCTTGCTAAGTATTCTGTTCATGGCTTAAAATTAACACTAGTAGTTCAATTTTAGTGTGACAAATGTAATCCCTGGCTTGAGCTCCTGCAATCCCCTGCTGATTTGACTGCGTAACAATGTGAATCCAAGTCTCTTTGGATGATCCATGCGCTACTTTAAACAAGTCTAGAATCTACTCTGAGTCATCTTATGATGAATGTATTAGCACACAAATCATCTTGATTTTACTGAACTCTCACCACAATATCCCTCCATCTATGTGGCTTCACATAGAAGGAGGTTGGTGAGTTATGCATGCCTCATAGCACATGTGAAGTGCATGCTTCTGTGGTCTCAGTGCTACTCACCCAATGAGGTCCATGAGGGAGATGATGGAGGGAGCTTCTTCTTACAGCATCAAAAAAATAAGTGGATTCAAATGGGGCAAAAAGAGCCTAGAAGAAGACACTGGAAGGTTGTAATTATCGCCACATGAGACATTCTTGAAAAGACCCATAACATGATTCTAACAGATTCAGTCATCCACAACTGACTTCATAAAATACCTTGGGACTTTTACATGTGGGGATGATCTTGCAATTTTTGCACCAGATCCCAACGATATTCCTCCAGTAATATGTAGATGAAATTTGAGAAGTAAGAACCACATTATGGCCTCTGTGTTTTGGGATGCACTAGCAGTAGTGCTGATAGACTACTCAGAAAAAGGTCTTACTCTTACTTAGAGACTACATGCTGACAAGAGAAGTGCTGTGGTGATGGCTCCCATCCATGAATGCGGATTTGAAGTCATATAAATTTGACAACTTTCATCTGACTTTGACTAAAACTCCAACATGAAAAAGGAGCTCAGTGGGGTCCATTTTGACAGTGATGAGGGCAGCTGTGGATCACTTACAGATATCTTCTTACTCAGCCCAAAAATGTACTGATTTCTCCTATATAGAAAAGCATCATAAGTAAATATGTCATTCAACTCTTTTGTACAATTGTACAAAAAAAAGAAAAACATGTGTCAGCTGTTTATGAAAAATATGAAACAGTGTAGTAAATCTAGCCTCTTCTGTTTTAACAGGTTGTGAGCAGTGTGTATTGTATGTAAGTGTTTCAGTTCAAGCCTGCCTTCCAGAGAGTGCATCTCACAGCCCCATACTGTTTCACCCCATCCACTTTGCCCCTGTGGTCCTATAAACCACATCCTGTATTACATGGCACACTGATTCAGACATTCAAATAGCCCCTGCTACTGCAAGGGGAAAGAGATTCATTGGCTTTTTGGGATGAGTCAGCTTGGTGGCAATGGTGAAAAGCAACAGAAATCTGTGTGCTGGTCTCTGTTTGCGGGTGGATTGTGGGTCTCCCTGTGATGCTTATTATCCCAGCTGTGTGTAACGGTGCCCCGGTGGGTGCTGGCATTTTCCACCAAGTTAGAATAAGAGCTCCTTTCTCCTCCCATAGGGGACATGGAGAGACTCTCTGATTCGCTTTCTCCAAAGGCTGACGATGCTTCAGCAGCTCCAGGGAGGTACTCAGCACTGAGACTGTGTCGCTGTGGTTGGTTGCCTTTTAATGACTCTGCTGCTTTAGACATGCAAATGGAGTTGGAGTGGAGAGAAGGCCTGGAGGGACACTTTGGCATATGAATCAAATGTAATATTCTGGATTTTATGGTGCAATATTGGACTAAGTTGTATGAATGAATGACTGCATTAATTGAATATCAACAACACCAGCATTCATCATGAATAATGTGATTATGAGAGATTTCTGCCTGCCCGTGAGAAGCATTTACCTCTGTGTGCTTATGTGATTTTTTCGTAGCCCAAAATGTATCACTGAATATTTTATGAATTTGCAATATGATTAATTAAAATAACAGATACCATAATAGTTTCTTTGATTTTGAAATATGTGTCCTGAATGGTTGGTATCAGTAGCAAGGAGGCTTATCAAACATTTAATTTACACAAAAAATAATGTTTGATAAGCCTCCTTACAATCATTCAGGTGCCAGAGACAGTTGGTTTAGGTGAATATTTGGACATTTAGATGGGTCTCACTACTACATGGTACATTACATAGAAAAAGGTTAGAATCAATTCCATGTGAATATTAGTATGTACAGTGGGTGTTGGCACCCCTGTCATTTTGTCTGTTCTGCATGAAGCAATGCTTTAATCCAATATTTTTACTGAAGCAAACTAAATTTCAAAACAATGATGTGATCAACAAATTGTTTTGCAATCTGACAGCAATGTTACAAAAACATAACTGGATGGTGACAAAAGTATTAGCACATTTCATATTTTGTTACCATTTCAAGACTGAAACGTGCAGACAGGCATGGAAGGGTCATTAAGTGTTGACACACCTGTCATTTAGTTTGCTTCAAAAAAAAAATTAAGCATTGCGCCATGCAATGTCAAAATGACAGGGGTGCCAATACTTTTGTCTCCAACTGTATATATGGAAGTCTGGTGTACACATGACTACTGAGTCATTTGTTCCATTGCGTTGGTTTTTCTTTCTTTTTTTTTCCTGACAGATTTCTTGTGACAGGGTGACCAGTCTTTCTAGTCTTTCTTCTGTTCTTTCAGCCTATTTCTGAATCTAAGTGTTATTTATAACAAGTTAAGATTCAACCCTGGATTATTTTAGCAGAGTGTTAGAAGACAAAAGAGGAAATAAATTCTGGATGAGAGATGGAAAACTGTGTAAGTACATATTGTGCCAAAGTAGTGCCAATCTATTCTGTAACAGTTGTCCAGGAACAAACACAGTTTAGCAGTTAGAATTCAATGTGGTGGTTGTCGCTTGTTTGTTGTGTAAATGACATTAGAAGAGAAAGGGTTGCCTGTACTAGTTCTCCCCTACAGGCTTATATTTTTGAACACATATTTGTTCCCGTCCTTGGGAGATACTTGGCCACATAACAATATGAGCAGGCCAGGCTTTGTTTTTCTCTTCTCAATTTATAAAACTATTGGCCAATATTTCATGTAAACATCTGCACAGATGTTCTTTGTTTAATCTTTTGCACTCTGGCAAACACATAGTATTATCACTAAATATCAGGCCTGTTTTGTGGTGTGCGCTTTCCTCCATTACACAAATACACACTGTGTCGGTGTAAAGTCATTCTAATTATTTTTAATGCCTTTGCATGGATGGCACTGTACTGTACAGTCTGAGCACCGTCTGCTGTAATACCTGCTTTGAGTCAGTTATTAAATGATGCTGTGTTGAGTCAGCTTTACATAGTGGCATAGTGGGTGCAACTCAAACTTCCTCCCATTCCACAATACTCATGAAACATCAGGGAGGTGTAGTACTTCCCAGCATTTTGGCAACCAATTATATTGATTGTCACTACACACAAAGAGTGTCAGTCATGAGAGTAATGCATTCAACTGTAATCATCTACAATTACAGTATCCCCTGGGGATGTGAACTACAGCATTGAGGCATTATGTGTGTTTAGAGAGGGGATTCTCACTGTCACAGAAATACACACAATGTGTGAATGAAAGATATATTAGAGGTGCATCACTGCACCACTAGTATATTAAACTCCACTGTTATCTCTAAATTATATAGATGTGAAGACAGGCCTGAAGAGTGAGTGGCCTGAAGAGCAATTAAATTGTTAATTACACATTGAAGTCTCCATCCAAGTCCCATCCTGTAATGTGAATTAGTCACAGAACTTTGCATGTTTCATTTCATGCACGCGCTGGTAGAAGTTCTCAGTCACCCGGGTCATTTTTTTCCCCATGAGTTTAAAGCAAGCCGACTGGACTTAGATTTCTAAGAAGTTCTTCTTCATCTTCATTTCATGAAGCTGCTTGGAGCGGCACTGAAATGTCTTCAAAGAATCCTAACAAGTCTGGTTGCTTTGCTTTAAAACCTTGGTTTTGTAAGCAGTGACATCTACATTTTTCCTCTTTCCTTATGAGGCATCATGCATAACGTATGTGTGTGTATGAGAGAATGTGACAGTTTCATGAAAATAGTGGATAAAATAATTGACAATTTAATTTAATAAGAAGATGTAGGCTTGTAGGGAGTGTTGCTCTAAGGTGTATCCCTAGTCCACATACCCTGTAGAAGTGCTCTATGCATAGCAAGGGTCTCAGTCAGGTCTACAATTCTGTGGAATTCAGCTTTTGAGAGAAACCTGTTGTGGAACCTACTAAACCCTTATTATACAACCTTCTCTCCTATGGCTCATGATGGAGAAGCACCAGCAAGCTCTGGCTCTTGCATGTCTTTTTCTGAGAACCACAATGGTGACATCACTGGCTTTTAAAGAGCAGGGCTTTAGTCCTCTCACTGAACTCCCTACATTACCTACAGTTACACACAATTAGTCTAGTAGTCAGGGACCATTGGCATTGTAATCTGCCTGTATTCTATGGGAGACTGTTAGTAACCTCCCAGTGAACTGACATCTGATCAATGTCAGGTTCCATGTGAGTCCCCTAATAAGATGACGGCTTTTCTGTTAGCTAGAAAATACTGCACAAACAACAATTAGTTGGCCACAGGGGCTACATAGACTTCCTCACAATGTAAAATCAATCTATTGTGATGTATCTGTTTATGGTTGAAAAGCCATTTGCATTGATTAGACAAACAGGGGTTCATTTTAATCAATGAATGTTGCATTTAAAAAGACACTTGCTGACCTATAAAATATTACAAACATAATTAATCCTTTAAATTTACGCAATGAAAAATCAGTTCCTGACATGTAATATAAATGAATATTCTTTATGCTAATGTGTGATATTAGTCTAATGGTGTGCACTGGATGTGAACAGCTGGTTGTTCTTTGCTGGACTGATAATTAGCCAGCCGCATACAGGAGAGTTACAGCACACGGCCTCTCTCCGTCCTCCCAGTTTCTGCTGCACAGAGATCCTTTTCTCGGGGGAGGTTCCAGAGGTATAAAACCCCTCTCACCACAGGGATTTTCATCTCCTCCATCTCTCATTCTGCTCATCCCCTTCTTCATCAGTTCCCTTTCTTCCATCTAAAAATCAGTGATTCTGGAAGATGTAGAGGTGGGAATAGCAACCCACTGAGGTGCTGACATCACTGCTGCAGATGGCAGAATGTGGATTTGTGCACTATACTAATAAGACCAGGTGTTCTACCACAAGAGACACTGCATTTTAAATGGGACTGCAAATGAAATGCAAACCCATTTTTACTGTTAAGTGCGTATAAGGTACAGCAAGCCTAGCATCTGGGATGCTTTTATTATTCATGCCCTTCTCCATTTATGAAAATACTTTCCAAACATACACACACACTGATTCCAGACTTGTTGACTAATTGTTTGGCGAGTAGAGCGATGACAAAAACTGGAGAGCAAACTGTGACAAATAGAATTTCCCCAGGCGCACTATACTCTGTCTACATTACGAACAAGGTCAACAGGCATTCTCATTTATTTTCTATTATATTGTACTAGTGATACAATGTAATTGGGAGACTGGTCTCTCGGGTGGGTGGTTTTAATCGTATTTTTGATAACTAGACAGTAATGTTTATATTACATATATGTGATGGGCACAAACATGACTTCCATGAACTTTACAGTCTGATATTTATCTATTAATTTATTTATGCATGGCTGTTATTTTTCAGATCGAAATTCACATTGATGTGTCTGACTTCAGTGTGAAAACAGCACACGTATAGGTGCTTTCACATGTCATCTGTGCTGCTGCTGCAGGTTAATGATGACAACCTTTAACATATGGATTCTGACATGTCTAGGCCCATGTCTGATGTAGTTGTGGAGTCACACACCAGGAAAAAATCTGACTTCCTTCAGTCTGGTAGTTTGGCTGTATACATTATATTGCTCTGTAAAACAGCACTTCTTCACCTGGAGCACTCCCCCATCATCTTACCTGTGTACCTCATTGATTTGATTGTCTGTCAGGATCTGCCTCATCAGACCGATAGCGGTTTGATGCCAGTGAGCTCATAACAACATTTGTTGGGAATAGATGATGTCATAGATCTTGCCAATGGACATGAGTCTTTCTTCAAGGTGTACAAGAAGGGGCCATTGAACAGAGGATGAATGAGTGTACTGTGTTGAAAACAAAGAGATGTCAAACTTTTCTTCCTGTTTTTGTAGAAGCCATGCTGCTCTGGCCAATATCATGACCCATGAAACTCTGGTCGGTGAACAATATCAAACATATCACAGTGGCCTCTCAATCGATGGGATCAACATTCAGGATTTGGCTCAGTGTTTGTACAATGCAGCATCATATCGCTGCACTCCTAAAAAAGAAAGGTCTTTTCTTTTTTAAAAATAACTTTTTTTCTCCACAGTGGTATTAGAGTTTGTCTTGTTGGGTTATTTTTGTGATATAATTTGCAGTTTTCATGCTTTACACAAGATCCTCAGCATTCTCAACTCTTTGTCTTTGTTTTTTATTTTTTAAAACAATGCTTTTTTATATTATTATATTATAGAAACACTTGTTCCCTTAAGGGTAAGAAACTATTATTTTACTGTGTATGCATTCTTATTACAAAATAAATAACTGCTGCTTTTGCTGTGGTCTGCTGCTTCTCACAGCTGTAGTCAGTCTAGTATTACGTAACTGAAAACATAATGATTTTTATTTTCTCAAATTCATAACTCACACTCACTTTTTTTTGACACAACCTTGACCCTGTCATCTGAGGCTAAAAATAATCTTCAGTGTACACAATAACTTCTGACAATGTATTTTCATTCATCAGTTTCCTTGCAGCTGAAAAATAAGAACTGACACCACGTCTAAGATTCAGCCTGGCTGCCTGGCTCTATTCTATCCTCCTTATGTAAACAAACAAAAAAAAAAAACTAAGCAGACCTACATTTACATACACTGTGCATGTATGTACATACATACACAGCATACACTGTGCACTTACCTGAAGGAGGAAAAAAAAGATCCATTAGTTTAACTGTTACTTTCTTATCAATTAAACTAATGGAAATATATATTTTTTAGGAAATATATTTTTGTAGGAAAATATATCTTTTTTTATTTTGATTTTAAACAAAACATT
>JAVQJX010160783.1:0-13326 GCA_036025115.1 Ambassis agassizii
TACAGGCAGGCTATGCAGTGGTAAGGAGAAAGGGAGATGACTTCGAAGTGGTCTGTCAAGGACAGGTGAAAGAAGGGCCATCAGCACAGAAGGCAGAAGTTATGGCCATGGTGGCCGCCCTTAAATGTAGTAAATATCTATACTTCAGGCCTTTGATTCTATCTATACTTCATGCCTTTGATTCAGCCTATGTAGTAGGAGCAGTCATCACAGAACTTCCCCAGTGGAAAAGAGCAGGGTTCCTCACTGCAGACCAGAAGCCCATAAAACATGAAACAGAGATGAGAGAGCTGTTAGCTCTTAATGATGGCTACCCCAAGAGGTAGCCATCATTAAGTGCAGAGGCCACAGTGGAGAAAACACTCTGGTAGGCCGGGGAAATGAAGCAGCCGACCGAGCAGCAAAGAGAGCAGCAGGCTATACTGACTCCTTACAGATGGTAGTCAATGCATCACACTGACAGACTTACTCCCCCGTATCTCACTTGACACAATCGCCAAAGATCAGTGTTACGACCTGAGGGTCTTGTTGTGTATTTTGTATTTTGTGTAGGTCATGTATGTGTACCTGCCTGCCTGCTGTGTCTTCCTCCCCTGTTTAGTGTATGAGTGTGTGAGTGTGAGAGTGAATGAGAACCAGGTGCTGCGCCCGGATTGGCTCCAGCCTGATTAGATCTGGACAGGAGGCCTCGCCTCCACTCTCGACACCATGTGCTGCTGCAATTGTTTGAAGCCAGGCTTTGGGCCTGAACTAGTTTTTTGTGTTTTCTTTTCTTTGTTTGTGCTAGTCTAGTCTAGTTTGACTGTTAGGGAATCCCAGTCTTTATTTGTATTTAATAAATTGTCATTAACTTTTGAAGAAAGACTGGAGTGGACCATTCTCTTTTTGTTAACTTTCTTTTAGAGAATGGAGCTGAGTGGAGTTGAGTGGAGATCATGTTAGGTCCTAGGTGCCCCTAGGCCTGGGGCGTAACATGATTTGGGGGCTCGTCCGTCTTTTTCTTCCTACGATGAGTAAGCTGTGTGGTTTGTATATGGTTTGTGTTTTGTTCTTCTGTCTGGCAGTTTTATCTTTGGTGGGGGGTGACGTGTAGTGTGTAGTATAAACATGGAGTTTAAGTTGGAGGACTTTACTGCTTGTCCAACAGCAGTTAAATTGGACAAATATAAGAAGGCTGAATTCTTGTGTATTACTTAGCATTTTGATGTACCTGTGCCTTCAACTATTAAGAAAAGTGAGCTTAAGGATCTTCTATGTGAAACCCTGAGTGAAAGGGGGTTGCTAGAATCAGCACTTCCAGATGGTGAAGAGCATGCTGTTCCTCTGAAGGAGTCTGCTTCACTTCTTAGCTTTTCAGCCACTCACGGCATGTCAGTGGAGGAGCTGCAACTGACCCTTCGTATAAAGGAGGTTGGGGTCAGGGAGAAGGAACTAGAGGTCAAGGCATTGCATTTAAAAGTTTGTGCTTTAGAATTGGAGAAACAAGCTACTAAACCTGCATCATCCTCTTCCTCACCTGATAGTTTTGATGTTAGCAAACAAATTGCACTTGTCCCACCTTTCAGAGAGTCTGAGGTAGGCTCATATTTTAATGCTTTTGAGCGTATTGCTGCAACACTACACTGGCCTAGAAGTGTGTGGTCGTTGTTGCTACAATGTAAATTGGTGGGTAAAGCTCAAGAAGTCTGTGCAGCATTGTCTATTGAAGAAAGCTTAAACTCCCTTAAAAGGAAAGAGCAGTCTAAACATGTCAAACCACCTGTTCCTATAAATCTGGTGCAAACCACCCATCTTCCTCTGTCTGCGCCCGCAACCAAAACCAATAAAGTCAAAGTTGATGAGTCCTTCAAACAGTTTGTCTCGGGCGGGTTTGTTTCGCTAACTGCTGGGAGTGATCGCGTACCAATAGTAATCTTGCGCGACACCGGTGCTAAACAATCCTTAATTCTGGGTGATGTGTTATCCTTCTCTGATGAATCCTATTGTGGGTCAGATGCATTAATGTGGGGAATCAAAACGAGTGTTATGCAATTGCCGCTACATTTCGTTCATTTGGAATCCAAATTTGTGACTGGAAAATTCCAAATTGCAGTACGGCCTCAGTTACCAATCGCTGGTATTCATTTAATTCTCGGAAATGATTTGGCTGGTGGACAGGTTTTTCCTGCACGGTGTGTAATCGAGACGCCGATTCCTGATGTGTGTGCTTTTGATGCGCCAAATTCGTGTTTCCTTATTTCCTGCTTGTGCTGTAACCCGTGCTCAGGCACGCAAGCTTGGAGATTTAGTGGATCTCAGCGATACTTTTCTGAGTAAGCAGTGCTGCTGCTGGCTGATGTGAACGGTGTTGATCATCCGATCAGTTATTTCTCAAAGAAATTTAAAAATCATCAGCTGCACTACAGCATCATTGAGAAAGAAGCTTTAGCGCTTCTATTAGCTCTACAACATTTCGAAGTGTATGTTAGATCGAACCCATTACCCACTGTTGTGTACTCAGACCATAACCCACAAGTGTTTTTGAATCGCATGCAGAACAACAACCAGCGCCTCATGTGTTGGTCTCTGATATTGCAAGACATAGACATATTCGGCTTTTCTTAGAATTTCACCACTAAGAGAAACTCTTAGCGCTAAGAATCTTTGTGAATACGGACCCTGAGGATTATCTGATAACATTCTTTTTCTGGTTGGCATTACTTTGGCGTCCAGTATGACTGTGAGGAAGCTAGTCTTTGACCAGGACATGTCGTTTATACATGAGAAAATCTAGTTTTGACAAACTGAAGGACTTGTCAGCTCTGATTATCAAATACCAACAAAGTGTGGAGCTTGGAGGGTGGTACTGTTGAGGTTTGATTTTTGTTGTTTCTTTCAGGCATGCCATAGACTCCTCTGCAGTGGTAGGCAGCTTCCAGAATCACCTGCACCACTGACCTCACCTGTCATCCATTTCCTCATCTGCAGTCTGTACTTAAGGACCCTGCCTGCCTTCTACTGGTGCCAGTTCTTCACTTACCTTACTGTGGTAGTATGAACAAGTCTTTGTGGACACAATTACTGTTGTTACACACATGTCCTGAAACAAACAAAATACAATGACATTCAGATTATTTTTCCTGAACTGTCCCATCCGTACTATAAAAATGACTCATGTTAAAATGCAAAATTAAAGCAAACCGAATGACGCTTTATCTACAATCGTGATTCAAAGCTACCCATCTCACTCTTAGTGGGCTTGGCTTAAAGGACCAGGACCTTTTGCTCATCATAGTGTGATGGCGTGATCAGAAATCATCAGGTCAGTCATCAAATTCATTGAAAAGGAGGCTTGAATAGTAATCACTTACAAAATGATGAATCAACCTAAATAAATGATATCGCAACTAATATATTTGCTTTATATCTATAAGGCCAACTATTTATTTATTTTAATTTACAACCTGACATACATTGGTAGGCATGACCCTTCTACCAGTGCCAGTTCCTCAGTTACCTTACTGTGGTAATGAACAAGCCCTTATCTCTCCACTCCGTTACATATTTCATATGTACGGGGAATAACCCCCCTCCCGTTTAGGTACGTGGATACTTCTTTAAGACACACCGGCTTGCTTGGCCACACCCCATGGGTTGGGTACAAATGACCCACACAGGCGTAGAATCGGTGATTGTTTGATCTCCACCGTGTTAGGGTGTAGTGTGCTAACAAAGAGACACATGAGCAACATGATATCCACTGACCTGTTCAGGAAGGGAGCCTGTCTGTTGGGCAGCCTCCCGGCGATTGTTGTTCATCTTCCTGCCTGATCGGTGAAAAATAGTAATCCAGTCCCGGTCGTGGCCTGTTTGGTGTATTGCTTGCAGTGCGTGAGCTAACGCATCAAGCATGGCTTTCGATGTATCGCTGTGGGGCACAGCTAACGCACTGGTTGCTATTGTACACTGTCAGGTTCATGATATTTCCTCAGTGTATTACTGCGGTGCGTGGTTAACGCACTGGGGGATATCTTTCAGATACTGACTGGTGCCTGGCTATTGCTGCGGAGCGCAGCTAAAACGCTCAGTGCTACAGCTCCAGTTCTTTGGCCACGAGGGCATCACAGCGTATAACTGCGGCGCGCAGTTAACGCGCTTGGTGCAACCTCTGTGATTTCTTGGCCACGGAGGCATCACAGCGTATAATTGCGCTTGGTGTTTCTGCTCCATCTCTGATTGTGGTGGTTTCACTCTCACAGACAAAACAGAAGTTGTCTCAGCTATTTTCTGCAGTCCGTTGGACCGCAGTAGCTGTATTTGAGCCAGCAATAGCTTTATTGTTGCACTATTTGTCCGCGTCGGCTGATCAGCTGATTTGTCAGAGCTGTCGGCCGTTCCGCGGGAAATGCATCCGATGTGTTGTGGCAAACATACTCGTTGTTGTATGACAGGAGTGCTACGGTTCTGGGTAGCAAAGAGCAGGGTATATGCAGGAATCCTAGAGTTAAATTTACTACCTTTTACTACTTTTTTTTACCACCTCCACAATATTTTTCACTACCAACCGTCACAGTGCCCTCACCTTTGGGAGACGTGCGCATGCACTTCCCGCACACAGTCGAATTTCACCCATCCCAGGATGGCCCACACAGCAGTGCCACCAATCACTGAGTGCCTCATAGTGTGTCAGTTGTATGAGATTTGAGGTTGAATTAAGTAGTATATTTTATGGTACAGCGCTCTATGCCAACTTATTTTTTGCTCAGTAGTAGCAGAAGTAGTAGGCTATAGAAAAATGAATTCATTTAGTATGACAGAGTTCACTTTTGTACTGTTTTTCAGAGCATTGATTCTCATCATATGTAGGTTCCCATTTGAAATCTCAAATCAAAACTTCAAAAAGAGTTTTTTTCACTATCCTGAAAAAAGTAATAATAATAATAAACAATACTAATTTCCTATATGCTGAAAAATGAAAATCCAGCTGCTCCCATTATATTAGCTGACAGTAACTAACTAGTTAGTGAACTAACGAGGCAGCACACCGACATCATGACTGAGAGACTTTATAAAACACAGCGCGACAGCTTCGCTCTTCATCCTCATGTCTGAACTTGACTTGTTGCTTTGTGTTGTTCAAAGTTGTTGATCTTGTATTAAGAGCTCTCACTCCTTCGATCATTCACGATACTAAATACAAACACCGCTGTGATCTCTGTACACATATAACATTAAAACATGTTTGAATGACACGATGCTTTAGCAGGTAAAGAGTTATAATGCCGCTGACTCTTTACCTCTTTTTATCCTCTCATCGGGTTTGTTGTGGTGATTGTTGCGTTCAGGAACCTCTGAGAGCGTCAGCTGCAGCAGCGTCTCTGATTGGCTGATCAACTCTGACTCATCAGGTCCTGACAGCACCTATATACATATTTTTAAATAAATGAAGTTAAACGCGTAGACCAAAATATTTAACACAAATGGGATTATCGTAACATTATTGAGGTGGTAATGAAAAATTTACTACCAAGTCAGTTTGCGTTGCGTACCTCTTACTACCTTTCAAGGGCCTTAATTTTAGCTGTTTGTATTTACTACCTTTTACTACCTTTTACCACCGCGCGGACGCCCTGTAAATACACTCACACTACACTGTATTGGGTTAAGGCTACCATGTAAGCTAATTACAGCTATCTGTGACTTTGCTATGTTGCATGATATTCATACTATAACTTGCAGCTTGCTAATTTAGCAGCTATGTTAGCTCTGTGTCTTTGGATGAATTATATTCATACTGATGTTGCTAGCTAGATTTAGCTAGTAACATTTGAAATTCAAAAAAGTAAATTTGCTAACAGAAAACTAGCCATTACATGCTAGAATTTTGCTGCATTAGCTACCTAGCAAGCTAACTGTGGTTCATTTCCAAAGTTCCATTACAAATCATTCACTATTCATAATCCTCCATATGGAAGCTTTAACTTTTGAAACTTTTTTTTAAAACTAACAAATTGTACCTTTAAGGGGCCTCCTTATCCCACACAAGTGATAATACAAAGTAGTATATTCAAACCACTTGCACATCTAACATCTACACAGCACATAGCGACTCAGAGGAGAGACAGCGAGAGTGCAGCGAGGGAGGCAGGGGAGGGCAGGCTCTGCCCAGCAGGTAGCTTCTGCAAGAGAGACAGAATTTAGCTTCATCTTCCTTTGATTATCACTGGATGTTAGCTCACTATCTGTGGCCGCCAGCTAAGCTGCTCAGCTGCCTTTTCTTCAGCAATCTGCTGCTCTGCTTCACAGCTGACACACACACACACACACACACACACACACACACACACACACACACACACACACACACACACACACACAGAATACAGGCACTCGTGCAGGAACATGCATGCACACGCAGTGTCTGTCTTTCACGTGACACTTTTCTCTCTGTCTTATCAGTTGCTGTGTTTCAAAGTAAAGAATCTTAGCTTTCACATGAAAGGAGGAACTTTCACACCTTCCACCTGCTTCTTTCCTCTTTCCTGCTCACTCATTCTGCATTATCTCTCTTGACTGCGCTCGTGCCATCTGCTAGATTAATTGATCAAAAAGCCTCAGAATGTTCCTCGACGTTTGCTTGATTGAATTTGGGACAGTCTGAGCCTTCATATTTTTCAACCCAGCTTCCCTGTGCCCCTCTGCCACTTTCATACACTCCTCGTCTGCCTCTTCTTCGCTCTGCCTCTTTTTTTTTTATTGTCGCTCCTCTCTTTTATATTCCTCTCCATTTTAACACCTACACGCTTGGTAATAACCCAGATAGTATATCACACAGGAGGAAAAACGACATTTATGTGCCAAGGGAAAGAAAAAAACTCCATCAGGTTTGTTCCGAGCTACCCAGGTAACATAAAGATGAGCTGAATGAAGTGTAGGAAAAAGTTCTCCAGCTTTTGTTTCTTTTTTTTTGGGTCTATAAAGTGTCTTTCCAGCGGTGCTTGCTGTAGACACAGGGAGCCCCTCTGGCCAATCAAAATGCCAACAGAAGGCTCCGAATCAAACGAGAGCTGGGACACCCTCGTGTTTGTGTATCGGCATGTGCATTTGAGCATGCACCATGTCATTACAAATGAGTCTGTACGAATGTCAGACTTTGTTCAGTGATTGTTTTCCAGACGGATAACCCCGCTGTGAGCATCAAAGTAATGCTGGATCTGAGTGTGAGCACCACACGCTGGGCCAACTGAGAGAGCACAAATCAAATATATATATATATACAGTATATAGAATCTTTACATCACATCTTGGAGTATTAGTTGATCTTCTTCCAGTATCGGAGGAGGATCTGAATCTTGTTCATGCTGTCCTCATGTCCTCTTGGGGATTAAATAATATCTCTGCATAGCATTAGCATTCTGCTAGCACATTCAAAATGAAGTGACATGAATCAGAAAGAATCATTCACACATACACACACACACTCATATTATTATGGAGACTACCTTCAGTTTAAACTCATAATTTGCCAAAGTATGAAAACACCCTTGAAAGCTACTAATCACAGACATTGGCTGGTCACAGTTGGAAAGCATTTGTGCTGAAGTGCTCTTTTCAACAACTTTCGATGCAAGAGTTTCAGTCAAGCACTCAGTGGCTCGATGGTTTTCACACCTGGGTTGGTGGTGAAACAGTGTGGCTGCCTTGATTAAGACAGTTATGACCTGCATGAACATTCTGTTAAAAGCATCTTTTCCACTGTAACCTTTGGTATGCGGACAACAGGGGTCTGCAGGGACTGAAGTCTGCAGACTTCACAAAATGAACACCACGTTGCCTTAATACTATAGAGACGGAGAGTGTAAACTATAGTGACAGGTAGAAAATAGTTTTAATGCTTACTTAGCTAGCCTCCTTTTGTGGTTGTGTCATCCTCATGGAGAAGCTTGAGAGTTTCGGTATTATAGCAGCTGATAAAGGTCATAAAAGCGTCCAAACAGCGACTACAGTGACAAAGAGAAAGAAATATTCAAATAACAATGGTGTGAGTCAGGACACAAACACTCCAGAAACAAAGGCAGCATAAAGATCCACAGTGAAGTCTGAGAGAAAGTCAGGAGGTTGACATGCTGGAGTTCACGTCCTGTGCTGTACTTTGTCACCTCACCTTCATGTACAGTCACTGTACAGAAAAAGATCCAGCAACAGCCTGTGGTTCATTTTTGTGAGTTTCAGGAACGGACACTATTCATGCTGTCAATATGGTAGCGTGACAGAGCCTCTCCAATTAAACTAGACTTCAGTGACCAAGTCAATCCCACCTATTCATTATCAGTGAAGCAGAATTAGACTCCCTCGATGACACCTTGTTTCTTTAGTTTAGGAACTTTTCTGTAAAAGTTGCTCCGACATTCACACGCGGCTGTCTAACATCATGAGAATAACGTATGCAAATTCTGATTTAGTTTGTTGTTTCCTTTCAACTCATACCAATAAAAGTGCCACATTCCTGACAGAACAAAAGCAAAATATGGGGTGTATCAAAGACAGCAAAAATGTATGTAGTCAGGGTGTCAATTTGCGAGTGATGTTCAACGTGCTGTATTCAAGACTTATTTGTAGACACGCCTGTGATAGAAGATAATCTCCATCAAGTCTCTTTGACGTTGTGGCTGAAGGGGGGGGGGGGGGGATGGGGGGTCTGGCCTTGTCCTTATGAACCTCAACTATGATCAGGAGAAACAAAGACGATTGGAGGAAAAATAGTGCAGAAATAAGCCTCTAGGTTTACTACTGATATTGATACAACGACTGTAGAGAGCAAACACACACAGAGCTAAGAAACAGAGCGAGGATTTGACACACAAAAAGAAGGAAGAGGCTAACTCTCAGAGATCAATAAGGAGTGTGTATTTGTGTATGTCTGTGTGCATGAAAAGAAGGAGACAGACAGAGGAAGAAAAAAAAATGCAATCAGTGTGCGTTTCTCCAGACTGAAGATTTGGGTCATTTGAAAGAATACGGCTGAATCAGCAACACCGCCGCCACCGCCGCTGAACTTAATCTACTGAACAGTCCTACAGGCAGAGACTGAGGAAGTGAGCAAAGCAGCAAAAGAAGGGAAGAGGAGAAGATGAAACAAAAGGAGGGAGGGCGATGAAGCAATAGATACAGGCGAAACCAAGGAGAGGAAGAAGAGGAGGAGGAGGAGGAAGAGGGGGGGGGGATTTATCAGAGGAGCATGAGAGGAAGAGGGAGACGAGGAGGGGAAAGAGATATGGGAGCCGAACATGAGGGAGATAGGGAGAGCTCACCCACTGTCTGCTCACTCATGGACTGCTCTCCCCATCAGAGAGCTCGCTCCTCCTCTGAGGGGAGCTGCTGTGCTGCTCCTCTCTGTATCTCCTCACATTAACACCCATTTTCTCCGTATCGCTCGCTCACATCCAGCGTCGGATTTAACATTAATTGTTGTGAATTGATTCCAGCAGCGGGGGGGATTGAAGATTGGAGAGGGATAGCTCGCTGATACTCCTGCTTTGTTCTCTGCATATTTATGAACAGATAAGAATAAACTGTAAGTGTGTCGTTTGCTGATTTATTGTTGCTGCTTATAGCCCTGATTGCTTCTTTTTAGCAGAACATTTGAATAAAATCTGTGAGAATGATGTTCAACCAATAGCAGCTTGTCAGGCGCCAGAAGTACAAGAATGTATGTACATGTGGTCACATTTTGTAGCCTGCGAGCCAGCTTTTCTCAATCCTCTGCTCAGTGGAAGATGTGTCATCACATGACTGAGCTGCATCACAAAATGAAACCTAACACATCTCACATGATGAGGTTTTGTTGCATCTCCAAGATGAGAGACATTTTGTGAGAAAATTTGAGGTTGTAGTCTGTAATAGCATCAAAGTTCTGGATAAAAAAGAAGAGCTATCTGACACTGTATTGATGGCCATCAATCATAAAGTCAATAATAGTGTAAATACAAGCACAATAAGGCCTTTTGTGCGGTAGTAAAAGTAGGCTGTTACTTCTAAAAAAAAACATGGATCTATTTATTCCTGTAAGCCACAGCAGTGTGACAGAAAAAGCTAACAGGTCTCAGAGACAACAGCTTTACATGTGTTTTATTTGACTTGGAATAAGGCCTACATACTGACACCACTGAGCTGTGGAGCAGGATCTCATTCCAGTCAGGGCTATATGCAGAACGCCTAAAAACACTGACAGACACACCTTCCATGTTGAGCTAGAGGAAGGCAGGATGCATTCACAGGTGTGGAAAATGTAACAGCCACTTAACACTACGCTCAATTTGCCGCGCAAGGAAGGAATCCCACTGTCACTTCACACAATAATCTTTTTTTTTTGTTTCAAAGGAATAAAAGGCTAATTTTATCCTACATACAGAGTCTGTGTCACATCTAAAACAGCGGTATACACAGGTACATACAAATGCAATAATTAGCACAATTGTTTTCACCTCTGTGGACCTCAAAGATATCCACTCACCTCCTGCATTGAGGCCACAAATTTATCAATCACTCTGTATGAAGCCTCATGTATGATTACCAGAGCCTGCATTCTTTTCTATTGTAGCTATTTTTCAGCTTTTGTATCAGTGAGAGTCACAAGTCCAAATTCAGCATAGTAATAACTGAATCAATACTATTGATCAGCAGCTGTCAATGTTATGAAGATATTTTGTGACAGAGAAATTGAAATTTGATATTTGTGTTTAAAAAATACAATTAATGACAGAATTAATGTTTACTGCTCACACACTGCTTGTGTGAAAAAAGTAAACAATCTAACAAAGACTGCTGACCAGCTTATTAGATCTGTATCCTATTAAAAACCATCCCCAAATAATTGGTAATAAGCAAAAAGCATGTTGCTCTGCTATATTTCAGAATGGAGTCTGACATGACAACAGCACGAAGCGCGCCTGAAACCAATCATACCTGTTCAGCTATAAAAAAAAAAAAACAACTTCACAAACAAGTATTCTATTCGGCTTTCAACAAATTGGATGGAGATTTGCCATCTAGCACCCAGATCATGAACACCAATCTCTGCCTCTGTATGCATTCAGTGCCGTCTCCTCACCACTAGATGGCAGGCCTGTCATGCTTCGGTTCCACCACAGTCACCACCACAGCCGCCGCCGCCGCCGCTGAACGCCCTTCTCCTCCCGGCTGAGCCTAATGGCATGTGGCGGCTGGTGCCTGTGAGTAATGCTGCAGGAAAATGCGTTCCATAACCTATTGTTCTTATTGGAGAAAAGAGGAGGAAGGAGAGGAGAAGGGACACAAACAAAACAAACAAGAGGAGGAGAAGGAGAAGAAGAGATAGAGAGATAGATAGAGAGAGGAAGCAGCGAGAGCAGGGGTGAAGCTTGTGCGGTCCAATCTTCTGACAGGAGGATGGGGAGGGTTAGTGAGAGATACAGAGGCAGAAAATGGTCTGCTGATGTAGTTGGGTGTATTTAACACTTGTGGACTCAGAGCAAAAACAAACTCTGCACACGCTCGGCTCAGAGAGACTTTACAGATGATTTATTTAGACTAAAGGATGACTGACTGAAGGCGCCAATGAAACCTGGCTCAAGAATCAATGCTCGGGTTATAAGACTATTCTCCGAGCTTTAATGAGAGCCTCCTACCACAAGAAAAAAAAAACCCTGAATTTTTCTAATTAATGTTGTGTTACTTTTGCGTTTTAGGAAAAGTTAAGATGCTGAGTAACACATTTTTTTTCTTTCTTCTCTCTGCAAAAACTGCCTGCCTAGTTTTCCAAAATAAAAGCAAAGTCTCCTGTGAAGCTAATGGGCTGCAATTAGCTCGAGTTAATGACAGAGAGCCGCAAATACATTCCACACATTTACAGAAACTCAAAAAGTACAAAAGAGCACAAGGAGGGGATTAACTGGAAAAGTAAGTAAGTAAATACAGCAGTAAGCTGCAATAATTAGACTCCTGCTGATGAATTCTTCCCATCATGCCACACTGGACTGCAGCCTACAGAAAGCATGTGGATGAATCAATGTGAGGGCTGCCTCTGAAATGTCTGACTAGATTCACACACACAGCAGGGCTACATGCACTGCATGAGTGTGAGGGTGGGATCTGTGAAGAGCAGGCGGAAAACAGGAAGAAATGTACAGGGAAACTGCATTTGTAGATGATGTAACTAGAGTAACTGATGTTCAGGCGGATAAAACACCTTCCTGTGAAGCGCAGATATGTTGGGTCATGGAGCAATATGTGATTATCAATAAATACATTATTAATGTCCTCTAGGTTTCCTTCAGGAAGTTTAGGAGGGATCAATGGTCCTCACTTGTCCATTAGCTTAGCCCTAACCTTAGCAGTGTCTTCAGACGCCACAGTTCCTCTCTTAAATAAGCGGGAAGATCAGTTCATTCTGGTTGCACTTGAGGAGAAGGAGCAGCAAGAGTAAAAATGACAAAAACAGGGACTGAACAAAAGCAAAACAAACATGTAAACAAGAATAAAAGCACCATGTTGCATGACGTTGGTGGCTGTCAGGATCTTATCCAAAAATGAAGGAGACAGAACCACAACTTCCTGCCTGAAAAAAGTGCAGGGAAGCTTGTTGCAGACAGAAGAAGTGAGCTTTGTGTTAACAGCACTTTAAACAAATATCATCAGTCTGACAGGCTGCTGTGTGAAAGTCGAACAAGCAGCCTGATCTCACCAGCAAATCGACAATACTGGTCCAGTTTTATGCCGTCTGAATTACTATGAGCCTTTCCATTACATAGTTTAAAAATTATGTTTTGGGAAGGGCCATGAAACAACAATTTGAGAGGGGACACAAAGCTCCGCCCCCTGCTTGAAAGTCAGGGGGAGTTTTTTTTTTAAAAGATCCACCTCCTATTTCATCTATTTGCTGACTCTTGTTGGTCTTTATATCTGACTCATTTGATACAGACTCTGTATCAGAGACCTCTTCTGGTGCTCATGTGTGAAGAAGACGTGGTTGTAACCACCGTCCTCCCCTCCAACTCGAGCAATCACTGTATTCTGTTGTTTGTGTGTGAGGACGTGTTGCTTAAATTTGCTTTGATCTAACACACATCAAAACACAAATCCACAGAACCATCACCTTGACACACACCCACACATTCTGTATGCTGTGTGTCCGCTTTGTGCAGAAGAAGAAAGACTGGTTCTGCTTTTCTATTCCTAATCTCTCCACAATCTACCTCGTGCCCCCTCAAACACACACACACACACACACACACACACACACACACACACACACACACACACACACACACACACACACACACACACACACACACACACACACACACACAC
>JAVQJX010160793.1:0-12176 GCA_036025115.1 Ambassis agassizii
CATTACCCAAGTGGTAACACAAAGGAAATGGAAAAAGATGAACATTTTCAATGTGTGATGTTTTGTTATTATTATGCTACTTTAAATCTGCCACGTGTCCTCTTTGAATCCATAACGTAGACGTATCTTGGGATTGATCATTCTCTCAGACTGTTTGACTCTTGTATTTTGTCCTTGTTTGTCACTCCTGAAATTGGAAAGTGTAACATTTACATATGACAAACTTATGTCTATCTTAATATATCTAGTTGATAGTTTGTGGCAACAGCGGACAGCCACAGAAACTAAACTTGAATGTTGTCCCATACATTTTTAATACATGGATATTGTATCAGGGAGTGTCTGCTCTTCAGATTGTAGTTCTCTGTTGTTACAGGCTGTTTTTTTTCCTTTCCCTGACAGAGTGGGCAGGTCAGGAGCATAGAGTAAAATGAGCACACTTTGCCCAACCGGCAGGTCACTGCCCAGTTGGGAGCCCTTAAATGAGTGCAACCTTTCAAAGAACTGTTGTTTGCTGAACCAGAAAAAGCAGTGATCACAGTGGAAATGAGAACACAAGTACTTTTTCTTGTACGCACTGAGATATCACAGCACAAAACCTGCTTCTCATTCTGCCTGTTAGTCAGTAAGGTAATTTGACAAAGACTTATACATGAATCAAGCATCTCCTGTTTTGCAGTTTGAGCTGTTCTGTCACTACTTCATTGTGAAAACGCTACATCCTCTTCTGCCATTCATGCCGCATGGTCCTTGTTAAATCAGAATGTAGATTAAACAGTAAGTGTTAAGGAAATTGGCCATTTTCTATAAACTTTAGTTCAGGACCTTGACTATTATTAGAGTTTCCATGCTGTGATTTTAATTGGGTTTCCATTAACTTCAGACCCACAAGCATTTTACAAATAAAGTTCAGTGAGACAGCTAAGAATGGACCAAGGACACAAATACAAACACCAATAATGCAGTTTCCTGATTACAACAGTGTGTTTTTATGGTTGATTGGCTATCTGAGCCTTAAAAGTTTACTCCTTGCCTATAAAGTTCCTCTTGTGGACTGTATATGTTTAAAAAAAACAAGTCAGTAAACATATACTGAATAAATCATGTAATACTATTGTATCCTCCACTGTTGATACTGCATCTGAATTAACACATATCTGGAGACGGTGCACACACAAAGTGGAGGAAGTGAACATAAGCACATGTGTGACTGGAAGAAAGCTATGGAGCTACACCTACATTAAAGGTACCATATGTAAGAAATCTAAAGCAACTGGCCATAAAAGCCAAAATATTCACGTTAAAAAAAATCTTTTGCAGACCGCACATTATGTTTTGAAATCATGTTTTGTCATGAGGCTCCGCCCACCGCCGTCTACAAATCGTTACAGTCAGTAGAATCTCAGCTGCCGAGCAACCACAGGTTGCTAGTTTACGACTGAGCTACAATGGAGGAGGCAACGAAAGCTAAAAGACCTCGCTATGAATCACAAAAACACCAAGATAAAGTTGGAGGCAGAGCGACGGTCTATATAGGAGATGAACTAAATGATTAGCAAACAAACTAACTTACAGCATAGGATTCGTCGCTCGCCATAGTCGCTCCTCGGTCGTTGCTGACGGAGGATACATCAACAGCTCTGTCAGCCTCGAGTCAGGAGGGGAGAGGGAGGTGGATACAGGGTACGCTGCAGTATTTTGAATTTGAGTGTAGTAACGGTTTTTGGCCACATTCGTACGTATAGAGCCTTTAATATTTGATATAGATAAAGTTAGATTTTGATTGTGCCCCTGCTTTTTTCTTTTTTATATAAATAATTCCTGACAAGACTGCATCTGTAATTGCACTCTGTTTAAATGAAACACTAAGTTCAACTCTGCCACTTCCTAGAAGGTGCCATGGTGAAAAGTATTGCTAACAATACTTTTAAAAACAGAAGCTTGGAGTCCTTCCTCATGCCCTCCAGCAAATGTCATCTTGCATGTGAAGAGGAGTTTTCTGTCCTGTAAGAATATGCAATGGATCAAAGGGTTTGTCATTTGGCAGTTTATTCCTGTTGTAAAAGCTATCACATGCATACAGATCGAATCGGATTCTGCTGCATAGATTCAGTCCATCAGCTGTACCCCAAATGTCTGACACTCACATCCACATCTGTTTGACAGCTTTGAAGAAAGACAGGAAAAAATGTTTGATGGTAATCGTTGTTGAGGGTAAAACAGCAATTTTTTGGGATTCTGGGCATCCTTAAATTATTCCATTTGTGCATATTCAAGGCTAAATAGCTAAATGAGGACTGATTTGAAAGCAGAAATGGAGGAAAGCATGAGTTGCTGATATCTTGTGTGTGATCTCCTGTGCCTTCCAGTGGGAGGCAGATAGAGTCATCATTAGAAAAGGCTGGAAAGAGAGAGAGAGAGATGGAATCAAACAGAAAGAGAGAGAGAGAGAGAAATAACAGGTTTCACCTCAACTCCCAGCTCTCACTGATTCTCTTTGAACTCACAGCCAATTTTGCATGATTGCGCAGTCCTACGCCTCCAAGCCAGAAGGGCCCAACGCTTCCGACATCTAACCCTTACGCTCAACCTGTGGAGCCAGTTCCCATTCGCTGCCTCAACTGCCTACTTCAGAACGAGGGCCAAAGTTGAAGGAGGGAGGGTTTACACACCCCTTAGCTCCAGTAATCACCTACTTTTTCCTCTGCTGCCTCTGTGAAACAGTTTTTGCCTGAAGATAAGCAGTTTTACAACAGTAAGCGCAGCAAAGCACATTTTGATAAAATGTGTCAAATAGCAAATGGAAATGTACTCATTTTTATTACTGAAACCAAGCTAGATATTATTTTAGATTTTATGTCAGCCTATGATGAGGACAATCATTTACAATATGTACAGGCTTTTTTTTCCTTTACCCTTTCAACAGGTTTGCATGGTCTGTAAGTTTGAATATTTCATCCTTTGATTTGGATTTCCTAAAATATGGAGAGCCGCATTTACTTTGGGACACTTTTTTTACATGAATAACTATTTTTTGCAAATTGGAGCTTTGTGTCAATTTCTGTGCAAGGTTGTTGGTGTATAAAGTTTGGCAACTAACACTCTTTTCCAAGTGTAGGAAAAAACTGTGTTATATAAAAATAACCATGTATTAGAGGTTGAATGGGGTGCTTAGTCTCTTCTGAACTGAAGTCAGATGTACAATACCTCCAATCACCACTCTGACCTGTCTCCACCTCACTACATAATGGGCTACTTGCTTCCTGCTTTCATCCTGCATTGGGCATGATTTGTAAGCAGTCCAGTATAATTACTATGAGTACTGTAGTAAGCAGTATCTTATATAGAGAATGTTCTAAAGTTGTGATGTTAAAGGCACACTATGTAACATTTTCATGTTAATCATCTTTGTAAGTCAGTAAATTAATCATCTTCGTAAGTCGGTAAAATGACACATTACAGGACGAATGAAGATCCCCTCGACCCCCCCGCTGTCTGTAACAAGAATACTACGGTGGCCGAGAGGGGCCAAATGCACTGCAACAGCCCGAAGCGTCTCAGTTACAGAAAAAAGCTTCAAATGCAGAAACAGGTGGAGAGAGAGAGAGCGGGGATGAGCGAACTAAATTTACAAAATAATTATTAACAAATAAAACTCACATTACCGAGCTACTGTGCTACTTCGCAGGAATAATAAACAGTTCCTGCTGTTCAAGTTCAAGTCTCTTTCCACCCTGTATGTCTCTTCATTGAGCTGTTAAGCTGAGAGCGCCCTCTGCAGGTCTGGAGCACTTCCGTTGTGGTCTGGTTATGCAGCGTTTTCTGTTTGCAGATGTTTTTCAGTTTGCATTGTTTGGTGTTTTGCATCGTTTCTCTGTATGCAGCGCATTTTATGTTTATACGTTTGACTTTGTTTTTTTGCACTGCGCTTTTTTCAATTTGCACCACGTTTCTCTGTTTGTATCTTGTTTAGACTGTGTGTGTTTGTGAATTTGCACCGTTTCTGCAACTGTAACTGAGACGCTTCGGGCCGTTGCAGTGCGTTTGGCCCCTCTCGGCCACCGTAGAATACCACACTTGCAGCTTCAGCTTATCAATAATAAATTATAATAATAAGGCAGTAATTATTTGTGTCGCTTCGTTCTTTTCCTGTAAAGTTACTGTAATGTATGATAACACAGACACGTTGCTTTGTATTCGTCGGTACGTGTTACTCTGATCAGCTGGTTGAAAACATGCGGTGCAGGACAACTGATGAAGTTTGTTGGAGAAGCAGAGAAACGTCTTCAAGGAAACTCTACAAGTCCAGACGCCACTTCAACCTTTTATTTGAATGAAAATGATCTGGATGACTGAGAATCGTCACAGACGTGAGGGACAGCGTCTGTTTTTACCACAGTGTGTTATAAAACTCTGAGACAGTAGGGGGAGCCACGTCACTAAAAGTTACTTAGTGTGGCTTTAAAGGCACTCAATTATAAACATGCCTTTCCTTATTATCCGAGCTTCATTGATTAGGCTGCACTCCTCTGCCACGGGTTAAGGTGTCTTAAGGAGCTCATGTGTCATTCAGGTTTTTAAATAATCTTGGCCTACCTTTGTTTTCAAATAACTGCATAATGCAGCTGATGAAACGTTGATGTTAAACCTGTCAGGACGAGTCAAAACATCAGATTTGTCTCAGTCGACAGATGGAGGTGACGGAGCAGGACTGCCTGACGTGGCCTCATCAGGACTTTCACTGTGTGTTTGTGTTGTGAGGGGCCTCATGCTGACACAGAATATTATGACGGAATATTCTGGCAGCCTAATCCTTGCATGCTAACTGATCCATTAAAGCCCTAAAATGATCCGATCCAAGTCAGCTTTTCTAAAATACATAAACCTTATTAGAAGACTTTAACTACTCAGAAAGTGGAGCAGTCACAATACAGTCACCATATGACTGAAATCTCATCAGTTAGTTTTGAAATCACTCCTCTAATCCCACATTGTTTAAACCAATTGCACTGACTTAGAAAGCCATGTGGAAAGTTTTTGTTTGGTCTTAAGTGGTCACAGTTCACTTTCTGGCCTGATAATTTCACATAATGCTGGATAGTATACATCTATATGTGACAAAGGGTATATCATATTTAAATGTTTGGCACATTTTTTTGTTATCTGTACAGAGCTGCATGTGTCTCCATGGTGGGATCAGAGAAAAGCTCTTCAAAGCAGAATCAAGTGCAAACATGATGTGAAACTTCATAAAGTGAATGAAAATCAAAGAGAGTTAATGTTTCACAGCTTCCTCCTGTAGATTATTGAACCTCATCCGCCATCTAGTGATCAAATCTGCATGGTGCACCGCAGCAGATCGTTACATTACAAACAGACTCTGTTGTGTCTGAGCTGCTGCTGCTGTCTTCATGTGACACTCATTGGGATTTAAGTCAGGTTTTTGGTATCTGAACATCTGCTGCTGCCTCGCATACAAATAACATCAATCAATAATGACACAGCAAAGGTTACATGCAGCCACAGACTGTTCAGACATCTGCTGTGTGTCTGCAGGTACATTTGTTTGGCTGTTTTGTTGCAGTTTGTTAACACAAGCTGCCTGAGAAAGTTTCACCTGACAAAAAGTCAGTGTATGCTCTCCCACAAAGCCACTGTTTTGATGAGGTTATTGGAGGTTTTAAGCAGAAACATGGCACCATGTCTGTTCTGAGTGAATAGTTCCAGCCAAATGAAGACAAATTTGTCATTTACACTAACAGAAAATGTGATCTTATTACACAAAGCACCAGCTGAGGACTAATTCATCGCATCTTGTTTGTAACCCAGAGAAACTAATTCAGCAGAAGCAGCCAGCCGTTATAATCTCACCTCATGGACCCATTCAGAACTAAGGAGAAGGTTGCAGGCTGAGGACAGATCTGATGCAAACAAAACACTGTTTAAACTTTCATTTGGCAGCACTGTTGAACAGCAGGGTCATGGGGTCACAGCACGAGAAGCATTCAACCAAATAAGTAATAAATAATTAGAACTGCAATCAATCATCCATTTAAACATAAAGCAAAAAAGGTTTCTACACATTCAAACCCAGTATGAATGGACCTTCTAATGATGAATTATAAATGCATTTAAATGATTAAACAGCTCACTGTATGGCTTCACCCTATGGTATCTCTGACATCTGCAGTATCTGCTGGAGGTCATTGTAAATTCCCTCTGCATTAACTTTTTAAAAGGTCATTAGACATATAGAGACTTTGCTATAGGATGGCAGGTAATGACATTAACCAGAATGAGGCTTAATATAATTAAATGTTTTTTTTTTAAAATGCCTGACAGGAGGAGGCCTGACACTGCAAGGTCATCCATCTATGTCTGTGTATCCATGGCAACGGTGAGATGATGGTAGCAGATTACACACTTCCAGTTCAGCAGTGATACGTGGTCATGCATCAAAGGCTTTTAATGAAAGATTAGCCAGATTAGCCACTGTATGCTAACAATATAGACATATAATTTGGCTGAGTGCATCTGCTACTGTTTTTCTCCAGACAAACTCTGTATGATTTGTTTGTTTTAGAGCTAAATATCAGCCTCTCAGGACTGTTTAACTGTTAGATGCTCTAATTAATGTCAGAAGTTTTGATCCATGTGTCTATTCAGCTGATTTTTTTCCCAAACAGCCCCAATGGTAAGTATGTCAGTGTACTGAACAAAGCAGTTTCATATTGTTTGTGGTTTGATGCGTCGACAAAATCAATACATGAAAATAAAAAATAACATGTAGCCTGAAAAGTCTTGAAGTAAAAGGCTCAGTGTGTACCTAGCTTTGAAGTAATCTGCCTATTGTTCACATCTTCACCATCATCATGTTTGTGCCTTCTTAGTTTGAGCTTTCCAACTTTGGACTGACCCCCCAGAGCTGTAAACACTGAACAGTGTTCTCAAGAAAAATGTCTCATTTGGTCAGTAATATACCTGCTAGATTCAACTCACGGTTACATTTCTGCTAACGTAAGATTATATTGACCGGCTTCACCTTCTCATGAGACCAATAAAGCTGCAACCACGAGGGCAGATGGTGGTTTTTCTGGTGAGGATGGATTCCTGCATAAATATGATTTATGAAGACTGGAGCATGTGCTACTTACTGTTCAAGTTTCTACCTATAGTCACCTTCTGCAGTTGTTAAAAGTTTCCTCAGCTTCTAAACTTTACATTGTTTTGCCAGCATCCAGTCTGCTTTACACATAATGACAGCCTGTATTCCTTGTTGTGACTCTCTGCTAATATAAAAACCTGCTTTGTCCACACAGAGACAGCAGACTGTTTCCCTGGATGCACATCCAGCTGAGATTTCCATCACTGACAGGTGGGAGCTGGAACGTGGGTGGATGTTTGTTTGCACTGCTGAATCTCTGCCATCACACCGTGGCCAGCTGCCTTGCTTAAAACAACAACAACAACAACCAAAGGGACTCCCTCAGTGCCGGGACACGACCAGCTGAGCTCCTGTAAAGCGGTGATGAGGCGAGTCAAACCGAGCGACGGGAAACGAAGGCTGATTGGAAAGGCAAAAAGACCGACTGCACTCAGGATCTGTCTTTCCCCTCATCTATCATTTGCATTTATTGACAGGCATGAGTGTCCGACATGCCCTGAAGGTAAAAAAAAAAAAAGAAGACTAGTAGTTGATTAATTTGGTCTTTAACCATCTTAATCCTCAGACACACAAACAAAGATGCAGCAGCTTGGATATGTCACCATCAGGAGGTCTGCTAAGCACCTCTGCTGAATTCTAATCTATACCACCCTCATTTTCAGAAAACACCAATGAATGTAGATGTTAAGTTGCCTGTGAAATAGTTGGGGTAGGGGTGGGGGCTCCTCTGATGTGACTGACTGTAATTTCATGCTATTCAATCCCCAGAGGCAGAAACCCCCGGAGAGCCTATTTGTACGTTTTACCAGTCAGTTGGTACCTCGAGCTTGTCCTCCTGCCACTCCACATTAGGACTGTTTTCATTCGGTGAGTTATAGACGCTCTGCTGAAACCCTGGCCTCATGCACAGTGAGAGAGCACAGTGTGTGTCAGTGGGACTGAATTAAGTCCTCATATTAACAAACACATTTATGATTTTTCATAAATGAGTTGTTTGATCACTATGAGTCACCATACAAGCAACATATGATCAGTAATTGTTCCACCAGAAGTTAAACAATCCATGTATCACTTAGGTTTCTTATTATATGGTCAAGGTGAATATTTCTGATCAGTCAATTGTGGCGTTTTTTCTTCAACTTGTAAAAACTTGTAGTTCATGCCACAGCCACTAGGGGCTGGCTCCAAAATCACTATAGACGCTGATGTTAAATTCGTTAGTTTTAATTCTATTCAAACATAAAATTACGCATAATTATGACCGCTTTGACTGACAGCTGGTTGTCCTATCACAGCCTAACTTCCTGCATCCACAACTTCCTCAGCTCCACTCTCGCTCCTCCTCTTTGTCTGTAGTTGCAGACATAGAGACGGTCGGAGCCTCAGAGCAGCTCTTAAGAAACGTATAGTACAGTTCAGTATACTGCATTAACTGTGTGAGGAGCAGGATCGATGCAGCATCTGGTCATTATAGCCAATTTAAACGCTTAAATATGATGAAAGCACATCAGCCTGACAGAGGTAAACCCACTGTAATGGCCTGCTTGTGTCACATTATCCTTTACTTCTGTAGCAGTGAAGAAATGAGTTGTAATATATAGTTTTTCTTCAGAATCAGAGGACAAGTAAAGATCCTCACTGGTAAAGACCAGAAAAATAACGAGTGGAGTTCAGTGCATTAGCTGTCTGTGTGTGCATCATGTTTCCTTCTGTGCAGTCCTTACACATTGTGATGGTTCTTTTGCAAGACTGAGCCTGAGCTGCATGTAACTTAAGAAATGCAAAGCAGAAACTATTACATCAGCAGCATCTTTTTTCATAAATACTGGAAGGATATAGTGGAACACACAGCTCAGGATGTAACACATACAAGCCTTTTTAAAGTGTTCTCAGGTGTCCAGGAGATCTGTCAGGGCTTTGAAGAGGAGGAGGCTGTACCTGAGGGAAGTGCTGACAGAAACACAGACAATCAATTATCTAAACCCTTCACAGCCACCACCACAAATCTCCATCTTTCCACCTGGTTCAGCCTCTCCTCATGCAGCAGGAAAAGAGACAGCAGCTCACCCTCGGGGATAGTGTGCACAAGGTGAGATATATCTCACTGGCATCGCCGTTCTGTAGTGCTATGATGTATTTAAGAGGCCTCCTAAACTACTGGGGACCTGACTGTGCAATCTAAACACCACGGGCACTTTACAGAGCTCCAATAAATTAATGAACACGAGCATGTCTGCTGCCAGAGGCGCCTGTCAGCTGGCCACTAAATCCAGCACAGTGAACGGAGCTACTGACCCTGTCGCTGTGCACAGAGCAGCGCTGTGCTGTGGCAACAGGTGAGCAAAGCGCAGACAGGATGCAGGAGATAACCTGAAGGCAGCAGGCTGTGATAGACAGGACAGCACTTTTGTTTCCCTTCAAAATAAAAGGCACATTTCAAAACTTCTGTCAGCAAATAATCTTATATAAATCTTCAGCAAAAACGTCAGATCCTCTTGTGTCAGCAGTGACTCAGGACAAACCCCCACCCAGTCTGTGGCTGTCACATTTAAATTCAACACAGCCGACTGTCAGAGCATGCAGCTCCCATGTTGGAGACAGGCCTGCGATAGAACACAAATTAAAGGGCGTCTGGGGCTGAATCTGTCACTTTAATCACAGCCGCCTTTTGGACATTCTTGGTTTGCTTAGTCAAGGTATGTTTTTTAAAAACCCAGACTGTCACAGCGGGAAGACGAGACAGAAAAGTAGGACACAAACACATTAAACTTCTGCCCCCCCTCTGTGACTATTACTCCTCCTGTCCTCTTTGTGCAAGTTTAAAATGGACGCTGGTCACGACTTTTACAACTGGGAAAAAAGTAGTATTAAATGCAGTAGCAACGTGATGAGAGATTAAATAACATTAAGGGTTATCTTCAGCAGTCAGTCTGACTCTACAACACAAAGATTTACACTATTATAGTTCAGTGTGGAACGGGGTTAGCACTATGCGCTACACTTTGTCCAAGCTCACTGGAGTCTGACTTTGTTGCACAATGGTGAGTGAAGATAACACACAGCAGTGAAGACAGGGAGGAGAATGGAGTCTCTATTGTGTGACAGTTGTCTGTCTTGACCTCTGATAAACGAAGCCCATACTGAATTGTAGTTCTCACATGCAGCCTCTAGGGGACTGGCTCCAAAAGTGAGTCAATCTTTATCTATTACTGTATAAAAGTGAGGCCAAAATGTCTTAATAAGGGAAAGATGCCATCTTGGAACCAACAATAAGGAAATATTTAAAAAAACAAAAAACAATCAACACTGACATTGAGGAGATGGTGTTTATGACCTATACTGAAACCAGCCACAAGGGGGCGATCCAGATTTTTATGGCCTCACTTCTTAAATGCAGACTTAAGAATTACAACAAGGGGTTAAAACAGTAACACTCAGCTCATCCTGTGTTTTTTTTTCTTGTCATGCAAAGTTGAAGGTTTTGTGTAAAAATTAAATGAGTTCAAGAAACTCTCATCAAGAATTCCATTATGGAAGGCATTGAGTTAAAACAAAGAGCCGTAAAAACACTAGTGATGGATTATTTCTTCCAGTTTAATGAAAGCATCTCACAGAAAACAGAGTGTGTGTAAATTAAGGTCACGTTGAATAGTTTGAACACTGAGGGCAATCACTCACACTGTTCATGCTGGGATTGTAGAAAAAAAAAGCCTCTCATACATCAAAGGGGAAAGTAATGTTAATTTAAGCTCCTTGAGGAGGAATCATTTGTTTTTAAAAGTTGAAACTTTATCATAATATTAAAGTGTTTTTTACAGGCTCAATCCATGTGAGTTTCTGCCTCATCTGATTTAAAGAAGAAAGAAGGAGGAAAGTGGTTAAAACAAGAACATTTTTGTCACTCCACTTTCAAAGAGCCGTTTAATGGTGTGTCAGAGGAGCTGCAGGGGGAGAACGAATCATTTAATCAGAGCTGAATGACTTCTGTCTGTGGGAGACTCAGCTGCACACTGGTAATGAAGCAGTGATGGCTTCAACAGCACAGGTCAAAGGTTGACAGCAGGTTTTCAGACTGATTGACAGTTACAGAGGGGATGCTTCAGAGTACAGTGAACAAAACATCATATTTAAAGACCATTGTATGACTTTTTTATCTACTATAAATACAGAGCATGTAACTAATGACTCCTAATTTAAGAGTTGGGTGCTTAACGTTGTGTCAAATGTGCGACCATGCCAGCCTCCGTCCCGCAGTGAGGGTGGCTCCATTCGTCACAGAGCATGGAGTCCTTTACACCAGCCACCATTCACCCCCAGGGCGGCTGGAAAAAACTCACTGAGCCGTTGCAGCGCAATTAGATCTGCATTGTGAAGGCTGCGGTGGCCATTCCATAATAAAGTGTATGTGGGATCAGCAGGCCTCTTCATCTAATGTCACACAGCAGCTGTGAGCAGGAAGACTGTGAAACTGTGGCCATAAAATCTCATGCTAAAAGCTTTGTTGAGGATGGAAACACTGCTCTAAAGCAGTCCCTTTATACAGGCCTGGAAGGAGGAGAGGGGCTTAAAGAGGTTCAGTGAAGAACCACAGTTTTTAACACTGATGGTGCACAAATAAACATTTTTGTTGCACATTATTGTGCACGTTTTTCTACACATTTAAACAGGCCTATGCTTAAATATTGCTGAGTTTCTGGATCATGTTGATTTTTGAATGAGTAAAAATAACAGCATCAGAATCAGAGTGTTGGTGTTCTATAGTGACACATTACAGCAGTGTGTGTGTGTCACACAGACACACACAGAGCTGCAGACAGTTCCACAGCTCATTCCAGCTTCAGCCTTCACACAGGTAAGACCACTTTTCAGCTGTTTCTGACTACATTTACTTTACTGACAGGAGAATCACTGTGTGTAGTTACACTGTGACTCTGACATGTTAATGTGCTGCTGTAGAAAAAACTCTTGTCTCAAACATGATTTTCATGATTTCAGCTCTTCTTCATGTGTT
>JAVQJX010160810.1:0-10317 GCA_036025115.1 Ambassis agassizii
TTGTATAATTCATCCATATTACAAGCATACTTTGTTTGTTTATAAAACATATTTTATATTCAGAATTACTTCTAAAGTCACAACATGCAACCAAACATGGAAAAACATATAAAAAAATACTGAGAGCATAAATGAATAAAAATGAATGCATCAGAAACTGTAATTTGGGACATTTTGCTCAATTAACTGTAACATTATGTGTTTTATTTTGAATGAGCTTCTGCTTCCATGTCAGTTGCACACGTGGTTGACACACGTCATGCGCAGTAGGCCTGCGCTCACGCAGACCCCGCCCCCCTCCTCTCAGTCCTTCAGCCGCGCAGCGCCTGGACAGAATGGCGGCTCTTTTGGAATCACTTCTGTTGCAGAAAGTGGATGTTAATAAGGTCGTGGACTGGCTAAAAAATGTTCAGGTAGGTCTTACACGATTAGAATTTATATAAGGGCAATGGTTGCTAACGTCCTACCCCTGTGTAACATGTTTTATGAAATGACACAGCTAGTAACGGATTGTAAACAAAACTTTTAGCTGCTCAGCTAGCGACCCACGTTAACTGTGATCTCCAACGAGACGCTACGTTACCAACTTCTCAACTTTCAGAAGAGCTGTTTGCTCTGAGACGGATTTAAACTAAGATAGGTGGTACTTGTATGATTAAGGTGGATGTGCACTTTGGCAGATGTTAGCTAGCGCATTTTTAGCTAAGTCAAATAATAGAAATAATATTTAGCTGTCAGTTAAATATTTGATGTATATACTCCCCGTATTGTGTGTGTTTAAATATTGTCGATCTTATTCAACTTTACAATTGATGCATTTATCTGTTTTCCAATTCATTTCAGCAGGAGGGTGACAGGCTGTCCTTCGGGGAACAGGGTTTGACAGTTCACAAACACGAATTTGTCCCTTTTCTTTTAAATTTCCTGAGAGATCAAAGCAGTCAGGCGCTCACCCATGGCCCTGCCACACCAGCCAAGACCCCCAGCCGCAACAGGCCTGCTGCACAAAGCTTCTCTGACAGGAAAGGTTGCAGGTCTGCTGGTGGTGGCGCTGCTGGCTCTCGGAGTGCCAGCCGGGTTCAGCTGTTTTCTTCTTCCACGTCTGTGTCACCTGGATCTGAGTGGGATGCTGCTGGTCAGTCAGGGTCCCACTGTCTGAGTGGGGTCAGTGGCTTTAGCAGCCCCTCCTTTTCTACCGCATGGAGTCCTGCATCCAGGCCTTCAGGCTCTGAGCGCCGGACAGGTCAGAGGATCAGCCTCGGGGACTACATTGTTTCTCCTCCTGACCTTCAGAACAGCCCCAACTTTCAGTCACACAAAGTCCGCAGGAAGAGTGGAGGCAGCATGGCAGTGGGAGGACAAGGGAGACATGGAGGAGGGCGAGGAGGACAGCACAGTGACGACACCGGGCGCTGGGAGACAGGGGGAAAGAAATCATTAAGAGGAGGCGGGTACAGTAGGATAAATGAGCAGGTTTCACCACCATCTGTGGTGCAACTCAATTTCAATAACTTGGAAGACTTCCCTCCTGTTGGCTCATCTCCTATTTCTCCTGCGTGAGTTCACACAGATCATTCAATTGTTCAACATTTGCTTGATCATCTGTTTTTCGTTGTCTGACCTGTCAGCTGTTATTTCATTCATTAGGACATCCAAGCCATCAAGAAGAATAAACCCGACACCTGTCAGTGCAGAGCGGCCACACTCTAAACCAAAGACCTGCTTCACATCCACCCCATTTAGTAAGCCATCCACCCCCCTGTCAGGAATAGATGCAGCTGAAGGGCCAGCAGCAATGGGCAGTCCTTTGAGCCTGCAGGAAGAGAGGGAGTTGCTCAAGAGGGAAAAGTAAGTTAAACAAAGTGTGTAAGTGTGTTGTAAACATCCATTGTGATGCTTATATTTTGCCACATACACACATTTTTTTGGAGCTGCAGCATCGCTTGCTCCACACTTGAGTTTATCTCTGAATATCTTATTTTTAGGACGAAGCGGGCTCAGCAGGTTGGCTCTCTGCTGCCATCTTCTCAGGACCCTTGCACCCCAACCAAGACGGGGATTAAAACGGGATCTAAAGTCACACCAGACCCACAGACCACGTACCCTGAACCCTCCAAAGTCACTTTTTCCCTTGAACTGGACCTCTTTGCTGTGTTGTACTGTACCTGCATTTCTGGTAAGTGACCACAAGGTGGTGGTAATGAGCTAAAACATGCAGAGGATGACTCTGTTTTCCCCCATTTTGACATGGTAATAATTTGCAATGAAGCAGAAGTAAAAATGATCTTTCTGATGATTCTTTATTTCTTTCTTTCTTTTTTTTTTTTTTACAGAAAACCTTGTGCCAAATATTTTCCTGGAGCTTTTCTTTGTGATGCAGCTGCTTACATCCCGGTCTCCTCACACTCATGATGATGAACAGCAGAAAAGTTTATGCACAGTAAATTCAGGTGTGCAATTTCAGACTTTTTAGTTTCATAATATTAAAATGTTAGGATTAGTGTGTAGATTTTAAAATGACACCAATGTTATGCTTCATTCATTTTAGATATTCTTGATCGATGTTACCTAAGGCAGGTACACAATTGTGTGTATTTTGCAGTGAAGGTCCTGGAGAATCAGTTTCAGTGAGTGTCTTTATTTTTCATACTCTCTCAGCTTCTTTCCGTCTTTGGGATGTTCACCAGTCTCACTACAGTGGTTCATACTCTTTTCTTTTTGCCATTTGTCAGGCTGGTTGCTCAGTTGGACAAGTGTACCTTGCGTCTGCTGGCAGAAAATGAACGGGTGGCATCTTTCTCTCCAGACCTCAGGGATCGTCTCACTCAGGCCCAAGAAAGAAGCACTGCCAAGGTAACACACTTGTTCTGTACAGCCTACACAGCTTCATTAAAATGTGTTCCTTGTTTATGTTTATCAAAATGTTTGTTTTCCTTTTTGTCTCTTCCAGCTCTCTCCTTCAGTATCCACTTTGATCCACTCAGTCCCGTTCCAGCCTGCTACAGACAACCGGTCCAACTTTGGGAGTGATAAAGCATTCCACACTTTTAAAAAACAGAGGTATAGTTTTTAGACACATTGTTTAAAAGTTGGAACAATGTGGGATACCGGTCTTTATTTATCATGGAGATGAGTAGGAATAGGATGATTACAGTGGTGGTGATCACATGTGAGTTTCTTTCTCTCAGGGATATTTTTTATGAGGTACTGCGAGAATGGGAAGACTTTCACAAAGAACCTGGATGGAATTTTGATGCTGCTCTTGGAAGTAGGATCAGGCAAGTAATCGGTTATTAAAAATGTATTTAGTGTAAATCTGTAGATTTCTGTTTAATGGAATATCTATTTTCTATTTTAGAGGAATAATGAACCAGCTGACCTTGGCAGGAAATCATTCTCATTTTGCCCGGCTGTTCCTGAAGCAGCTTGTTCAGGTAGACAAACACTTAACTAATACTTTCTATTCATTTCTAACTGTCTACTATGTAAGCAGCTTCTTGTCTCTTTTCCAAGATGTGTAAAGGCCCACGTGTGAGCAGCACTTCTGTGGACACTCCTGATGCTGATTTGCTCGGCATGTTGGGAGCTGATAGCCTGGGGCGTCTGAAGCGTCTTGAAGAGCGTCTCATTCAGCCTCATGGAGTTAGCGGCCCATGCCCTCCTCCATCTTTCACTGGTCACCAAGAGTTCTTCAGGGACTTCCTGCAGACAGCAAGCTGGTAAGACCATTCAAATGAATACAAAAGCCACCAATTACACCAGATCACATATGACATGTCCCCCATTAGTTGCCAGTTGAACCAGCACCTGCAGGATAGCCTGTGTCAGCAGCTGCTTCAGCTGGATGAGGTGTCCATCCTGAGCCCTCCTGCTTCCATTGTGGAGGTAGAAGAAGAAGAAGATGGGGACATGGAGCAGCAGGTATAATATCAGAACACTTTATTTACAGTCATTTGTTCAGTTAGCCAAGCTCTCTTAGCTTAATGTTGTTTATGTTTTTATACTACTAACTCTGTCAGGATGAGAAGCAGCGCTTCTCTTCAGTGCTGGTCCTAGCTCGTCTTCTGGCAAAGTTTTTGGGATTCATTTCTTTTCTGCCTTACCAAACATCTGAGAAACCATCCAGAGAGATACAAGAGACTGCTGTAGCCCTTCGCAGTAAGGTGAGTTGATATGTGATTTATTTTTGCTGTTTTACAGACATGAATTCATATTTATTTCATTGCAATATCTCTTGGCCCCACAGAGTGTTCCAGTGCTAGATGTGTGTGCTCTGTTAAGTAATAGCATGAGGAGGAGACGCACCATCCTGACTGTGCCCTGGCTGGTGGAGTTCCTCTCCATGTTGGACTTTATTGGCCCTGTACTGCTTTGCTATAGAACTGCACTGGGCACACTGCTCCTCCTTTACAAGTATGTCTCCATTTTATTTACTTCTATAATGCTATAGTGGTGTGTTCTGTTAACTATGACCTTATCTACTTGTAGGAGGATGCTGCTGGGTCGATGTGAGGAAATGTGTTACCTAAACAAGCTGCTGTTGGTGTCTGTGTTGGGGTGGCTCTTCCAGGTGAGACTGACATCATTTGACTTTTTGTTTGGTTTACATAAATCTAACAGACGTCTGAATTTGTTCTATAGATCCCAGTTATTCCTGAGGACATTTTCTTCACGAGTGAGTTTACTCAGGTGGCCAAGATGGAGGACTGCAACACAAGTACTGCAGGACTTGTAAGTAAAACGGTATTTTCTGTAGGTGTTTGTCTATTAAATACTCACTGCTTCTTCTTATGGATGATTTCTTTGTTCAATTTCAGGACTGCATTCCCCTGGTGGATCAGCAGCTTATTTACATATGTTGTCCATTTCTTGGTGAGTGTATACATTTTCATATGTACCTTTTTATTAGAATACATATGCTTATAACAAATAAGGTCATAGCACAGCAGCATACTTTTTAAAGTTATCTTGTATTATCCTTTCAGGTGAGTTTCGTAAGCTCCTCGCCGCCTTCGTGTCTGGAAGCGCAGCCAAGAGTGGAGGAATTATACGCAAAATTACTCCCACTTCTGCTGAGCTCAAGGACATGCCAACTCCTAACAGGTCACAGCAGAAAGTCCAGGTGATGTAGTAAATAGAAAGACTTTATTGGAACAAAATGATCTGTGTGCGAGTGTTTTAACTAATTGTTTAAATGTGACAGGTGGATCTTGAGCAAGCCTTCTTTCACAACCAGCCTCCATCTCTGCGCCGCACTGTGGAGTTTGTGGCTGAGAGGGTTGGATCCAATGCGGTGAAGCATATGAAGTTAGTATCACTCAGCTGGGAGGGTCTTATAGATTTTTTAAGTCATTGATTTTCAAATTACTTTTAAACTTTTTCTTTTATTTTTATTTGCACCAGCCTTACTCCAAATTGTCCTTTAAAATGGAAAAGGACTTTGAGAATAACAAGTAATCAGCCTGCAACTTTGGTTGGTTGCCTACCTAAGAGGCAGGAGATTGTTAAACAGTCCAGCTTTACAAGCTTTCTAGATGGTGGCCGGTGTGAACTCACCACTTTTTGTAGATATATTTTACAGACCTGTTACTTATCTTTCACAGAGCTACATTAGTGAGTGAGTTGGTGAACAGAGGGGAGAAGATGCTGAGAGACGGGCTAGGGTCACCACATTCAAATCCTTCAAAACTGAATGACTCCATCTGTGCTCAGCTGTGTGAGGCAGGCCTGGAGGCTTTGGCAAGAGCCACCAGGTACAATGTGCTTTTCTTACAAGTATCCTGCTGCTTCCTTTTTCAACTATAGTCTTAATGTGGTATTAGCACCAGTCTCTGGGTTCATTTTTGGTAATTTTATGTCTTATATGCAGATTTTGTTGTGAGAAAAGCCCTGAAGCCATTCGGATACTTCTTCCTGAGGAGACTTCAGCTGCGGTAAGTTCAATAGTAAAGATTTGCTATCATACAAGAGAAATAAATGGAGCAGAGCATACAGATTTTTATTTGGAAAGTAAAATAACTTTAAACCTTGAGATGAGTTTGTTGGGATTTTTTTTTGCAGGTCATGAGCACATCTGAAAACATCACCAAACGTCTTGCAACTGAGAAGGCTTGCAGCTGGCTTTCTGCCAACATTACAGGTAACTGTCAGTTTTTACTCTGTATTACATTGAGGGATTAAGAATGTTAGTTTTAATGTAGGAAGGCACCCATCCAGCTTTTTTCCTCCAGATTTTTGTGTAAAATAATATGAGATGTTGAAGTAACATTTTGTGGCTTGCTGAACTGATGCAATTGAATGAAACTGAATATTAATTGTGATGCTGTTATATTTCCTCATTAAACTTGAGGAACCACTAACCACATACTATGTAGTCAACACGTATACAATCTAATCTGATCCTGGAGTGGTCTGAACCCCTCAGAGCTGCTGGGATCATGTTACAGTGCATAATTTCCATTGCAGATAAGAAACCAGTAAGTGTGAGTAATGGCTCCCTGAGGACATCCGTTTGAAATTTCTCTTCTCATTCTTAAGCCCTTGTAAGACGAGAGTGGAAGAGCAGGTACGATCGTGTGATGAAGGCTCTCGGCAGCCCGGTGGCTCCAGACGCTGTGGTCGAGCTGGTAGAGTCAAGTACTCCTAAGAAGAAACAAGGATGTGAGAGTGAGAGAGTGTTGTCATGCCCTCCGTGCTGTAACCACACGGCTTCACTGCCTTCAGATGTCCTTATTGAGATGAAGGTAGACTTTTGCCTCCAAAGTTTGAAAGTCTAAAAAAACTAGTCTCTGAAGTAGATGTGAATATGTGTTCTTTATTTTTTAATTAGGAGTTGCTGAGCATCGCCGTAGGCCCTAGGACTGATGAGGAGCTGCCGACTGCCTCCCAGCTCAGAGCTCTGCTGCAGAAAGTAGGAGAAACACTGGCCTGCAGAAAGGTACACTGGAGACACAAGAAAACTTGTGCTGGATTTAGTAGTTTTAGACTGTATTAATCACACTCTTTTTATCTCTTTACTTAGTTCATGACTGCGGTGTCAGACCAGATGCTTCTGAACTGTACTGTTCTGCTGGCCTGCAAACTGGGTAAGAGATTGTATCTTTTGTTTGTAAATAATCCCAACATTAGGATTTTTAAAAACTTTTTGTGTATCAGTGTCTGCAGAGCTGCCCGTGCTGCCTCTGTCTGGGTGTGACGGGGTGGCTGTGGGTGCTGGTTCAGGCTTAGAGCCTCCTGTCACTGCGGTGCTGGAGCAGCTTGCTGAGCTGTGGGAGAGGGACTGCTGTTCCTCCGCCCCCCTCCACCTGCTCTTCACCCCACTCACAGTCACTGCTGTGCTGAAAGGCAGGGATACTGAGGTACGTCAACCCCGACAGCTGTGGAGGATTCATTATTATCGCACACTGATGTCTGTTGCTTCCAGGATACTTCAATATATCACTATGTCATTTATTTTTTCCTTATTTTACTCCTTGTCTTCCATAGATCATCTAAATCAAACATATGTTATCACTAATGCCTTATATGACCTTTCCTAATTCATATGTTTGTCTTTTTTAGAGGAAGAACTACCTGTTCCTGGTAAGGAGGCTAGTTGACGGAGGTGTATTGAGCGAGAAAGAAGTCATTTCTCATTGGAAGAAGCTAACAGATCTGACTTTGCCAGCGGTGAGGGTTAATTGCGGTATTTAGCACTGGCTCTTTGACTTTTTTTTTGCTCTCTTGCTCATTTTTTTCTCTCTTTCATTTCAGGAACTGATAGCAAATTTTCAGCTGGAGTCACAGAATATAAAACCCTCCTTGCCTCTGGCTGAATTGCAAAGCCACATGGAGATACTGCAGGTCTCACATCAGACTGTAGAGGGAGCTACATGACAAAAATAATTCAAGCAACCCAGTATTCAAGTGCAACTATTTTTTCTATACTCTCCACAGTGTTTATGTCACATCTGTCAGCTTGTTGTTCAAGAGGAAGACAAATCCAGGCGACTTCTTGTTATTGACCCGTTTTCCAGTCAAAGTTGTTTCACATTGAGCCTCTGACTTTTTCTTTTTTTTTGCCTGTGAAGGAAGAAAAGCCTTTCATGAATTCGTCTGCTCTTATTCAAAGGTGTCAGTGAGAACCAGGAAGCCCTGTCAGTCAGAGGTAGTAACTAGAGACCACACAATCTCTCATCTCAAATTCAGGGGAGAGCCTGGTTAGACAATTCAGATCAAGCATTTCAACAGCCAAAAACCCCCTAGTAGATTATTAACAAAGACAGGAGAAGACTGAGCATCAATATGAGATGTTTTTGCAGTTGAATACAAACTTGGTGTCACATGAAATGTACAACAAACAAACGCTATTTGTCTCAACATTAGATGCAACTTTTACACCCATCAGAGAAAATGTGTCTTTATATCAGTGTAGCACTTTCACACACTGCCTTTGACCACATTACTAGTGATTGCATGTTTATTATTTCATGAATGCAAGAGTGTGCATTTGTGATAGTTTCTGTTCATGTTGAACAAAACCCTGAAACTTTCTTGCTGCTTTTAAAAATGAAATATTTTTTATGCTGAAAATAAAGTTTAAATAATAAAGATGTATTCAAATCTGTTGTGTTTAATATCTAAAGGGTAAAAAAAAGTCCAGATACAAAGTGTGATGAAGGATTTAAATAATAACAGATATGCAAAAAAAAGGAAAAAGATTTAAATGTGGCTGAAAAGGAGGAGTATCCCGCAGCCTCCCCGCCCTCCTCTGTCCAGCAGGAAGTTTCTGCGGAGTCCTGTGAGGGGAGTGAGACGCGGCGGCCGCCCGGTTGGATCCACCGGCTGGAGGATGGACTGAGCGGCGTGGGTCACCGGACAAACTTCACCCTTTGTTTATCGAAGTAATTTGCAATACCATCTACTATGTTCACAAAGGAAACGATATTTTACACCGACTTGCTGAGTTGTGTGTAAAAAAGAAAGAAGAGACATCATGGCAAATGTAAAAGTTGCCATTCGGGTTCGTCCACTTAGCGCAAGGTAAGGAAGCTAATTGTCATTGCTAGCTAATGTAAACAACATCATTAATTGCTTTATTTGTCTTCAGATTTCACTTCGGTGTTGTTTACTCTGTTGTCAGCTCTGGGATTTTGGCTTCTGCTTGACGTTTGTAACATGTACTAACAATACACTTCTCATATTACCTTCACTTCTCACTTTTATTTGTTCTCCATGTTAGAACAGAAACGACATTTTAAGCTAGCTCTATAGCTAACTTAAAAAAAGTGCATACAACAAGTGGTGTGCACATGGTGACAACTGTGCCTGTCAGTAGCGTTGTCTGAGTAAGCACACAGTATGACGAACTGAGTAATTCTGCACAGTAAAGATATAAAGCTCCAGTGTAGTTTGTCAGCTCTAATTTTGATTATTCATCCTTTATTTTAGCTACACTGCTACCATAGCAACCAGATGTGGGAAAAAGCATGATTGACAGGATGGTTGCTAGGGACAGTGGCATATGGATGCTCGCTCAGTCTGAGTACTATGATTGAACTACATCTGAAATAATTTGCATCATGTTTTTTTTCACTTTCACAAATCAGACAATGATGATGCTTGCTAATAGGGGTGTGCCATATCATATATACATTTTTTACATAATAAAAAAAATCATCTTATCGCGATATTTACAGTATAATGAAGTATGATGCATTTATGTTCCTTGCCATTTGTCACTTACACATGAGCAATGGGGAAGTAACAGTGTCCAAATGTCCAAAATGAGTAAATATTTGAGAAAGAACAGTTCAAATGCCTTTCATAATGTGTACACTATAAATAATGCAGTCTGGAATGGCAATCACTGATAAAAAATAATAATAATTAAAAAACACAACTTTGTTTATTATATCGTCATAAATATCGCTATCGCAAACCTTTTCTTGAAATATCATAATATAATTTGGAGACTATATCGCCCACCTCTACTCCTAATCAGGCCAAAATCAATCAATAATATTGACCTATATCGGTTAGTTCTAGTCTCCAGTGTTTGCAAATGAAATGAAATGAAATGCATGTTTTTTAGTCACTGTTGAGTTTTATTTTATGGAAAAAAACACTTCTTCATTTTACTGTGCTGTAAAAAATTTGGTGTAGCAAAAACACAGAGGCTGTAAAGTTGCTTTGCTCCACTGGAAGACTCCTTTATGTTAACAAATTGCTACAACATGTTGAATAACAATAACAGATCTTTGGGGAGCTGGATATATAGTATATATAAGTTCCAGAGTAGTACATTGAATTATTTTTGAGCTTCTTTAGGATGTTTAA
>JAVQJX010160869.1:0-11163 GCA_036025115.1 Ambassis agassizii
GTGAAAACCAAATGTACTAAGAAACAGGGATCAATTATACGCTGCTTGTGCACATTATTTGCCTGTCTTACTCAGTGAATTGCTGAGCATTGTGGATGTGGTGTGTTTCTGTGGTTTTACCTGTACCTAACCACCAGTATAGTCAGCATGCACTCTTACCTGTTCTGGTAGCTGTAGTAGGTACCATCCCTGGAGATAGTGCATAACTGTTTGCCGTAGCAACACAGTGTCTGGGGTGAAAACTCGCACTGTGAGGAAAAAAAAACAAAAAAAAAAACAGAACACAACATCAGACAAAATGCCAAAATGTCCATATCACATTTTAGCACAAGTAATCTCCAATGCTACCGAAACATGCATTACTTAAGATCTGAACCAGGTAACGGTTCTTCACGACCTGACCTGATGTGCAGCACATGAATTACACCTTACAAAAATCTTAATTTATACCAATCAAACCTAAAACAGAGTTAGCAATGTTTCAAAAAAACTCTTTAAAAAAAAAAGTAGTCTGTATTCTTGATCCAAGCATTCCAAAATTTGTGCTTTTTTATAGTTTTTAAGTTTATGTTTTTGTGCTTTGTGATCACCCTCAATGGCCTCACCTTCCTCCCACAGCAGTAGCCCAGAACCTGCATGACAGGATCGATTTCTGCTTCAAACACCTCGGCCAGTTTGGTGCAGTACTTGTAGACGCGGGATGTTTTACGGTTATACAGCCAGGCGTTGTTAAACATAAGCCACACATCGTCCACATACTGCCATGGCTCCTGGTACTGCCCCGTGTCCAGCTTACGCTTGATGGTGGAAAGGTCAATAGGATTCTTCACTATGTCAAAGTAGTCCTGTAGAAGCAGATGGGGGCAAAAGCCTGTGTTAATGTTTCTGCAAGTTTTGTAAAAATCTATACATGTGCTTAAGTGTGGACACTCACAGGGATACCCAGGAGCATGGGATCTACAGGTTGTCTGAAGGGCAGGGACTCTGGGTCTTGCCGGTAGAGGGCCTCCAGTGTTGGCATTAGGGCTTGTCTCAGCTCCTCTGGCTTGAAAACTAAAAAGACAACAGCAGTGTGAACAAACAACATGGTAACAGAACAAATGTAATCTAACAACTTCCCTGACAGCACATGCACCTTTAACTTCTCATATCAGAGCTGGACTTTTTAAACAAGATAATCAACCAACACACAAAATAAGGAACAGCTCAGGAGGGTTACAGAATAGGCCCAGTCACGCCTAAGAATCATACAGGATTGTGGTCAGATGTTGAATAATTGTGCTTTTGCTTACACCAGGCTAAAGGTGAAAAAACTTGCTTCTGAGTCTGAGGATTTATTTGCTTTTTTCATATATATACAAATGACATTATGTTCATACTTTTTTTGCGACTCTGAGGTGTGGAAGTGGTCGATGTACTGTTGGCTCCACTTTCATCCTCTTCTTTGGGTTCTGCCTTGACCTCTGGCTTCTTCTCCTCTGTTTCCATTGGTTCCTGCTTTGGTTCTGCTGTATCTGGTTCCTCCTTCTTCACCAGAGGAGGTTTGGTTTCATCATCGTGCTAAATAAACACAAGCATCGTTGGCAAGGTCGTCAAAGTATCTTTTTTAGACATCAAACTTCATCAAAATTAGTTATAATGCAAATGCTTTCCACGTAACATGAAGTACATACCTCCATTTTTACATCAGTTTGCCTCTTGCCAGTACTGCTCTCCTCTTCTTCATCCTTGACTTCAGGTTTGGCCTCAGTGCCACTCATGTCAGGTAGGGCCTGCTGAGAGCTCAGCTCAGCCACAGAGCCTGGGGTAGGCACTCTGTTATCTATACTTGCTGCCGACTGAGACATCTATGAGGGGAAAAAGAGATCATAACATCAATGTATGAATCAAATCTATGGATTCATTAAAAAAAATCCATTCCCTGCTGTATTTTCAGAAAAACACATTAGTGCATTAGTGTCCCACATTAAAATGTTACAATTTCAGTCACATGCTTAATGGAAGCTGCTAAGGGCAAAAGCAAGCTGCAACAGCAATTCTGTAAGGACCACATTCTCACCGGTGTGCTGGGGTGCTGTGCTTGCACAGAGGTGGGCTGCTGCATCTGGCTGGAGGGTTCTGTTTGGGGTTGCAAGGGTGTCAGTGGCTGGGAGGGGTCAGGTGGTGTGGCCATTGCTGAGGGGGGACCTTGAAGGCTACTGGGTATATGGGTTGGGGTGGAAGAGGGTCCCCCTGCAGACGCAGGGGTGGATGGCTGTGGTGGCACCTGGGCCTGCGCAGGAGCAAGGTGCTGCTGCTGCTGCTGCTGCTGCTGCAGCTGCGGATGAGGCTGCAGGTTGGCAGAGGCATTGGGTGGAGGGGTGGTACCCAGGGCAGGCTGAGCTGTAGGGCCGCAGGGCAGCTGGGAGCCAAGGGAGCCCAGTGCATTCAGAGGGAGGTTAGAGTTTTGAGGCTGCTGGAACAAAAAGGGTACCCACTATTAGCGCACACGCTTTGTTCAGCAGGCGCCATTCTGACACACAGAAGACCACATTCAGACAGAAGCATGCTATGGGTAGAGCTTCACATGGCACGTCTCCTCACCTGTGCAACAGCAGCCTGTGGCATGGCCGATCCCATGGCCATATTCACATTCATTGCTCCACCTGCAGGCACTGGAAACTGGCCCTGTGGCAGGAATTGGCCTTGATTGGCTGGCTGAGATGGCATGTTGTTGGCATGGGCACCCATCATGGTTTGACTTGGAGGCATCCTTGATGGAGACATCCCCATCTGGAAAGTGGAAAGATGGAAGAAACCAATGCTTACAGGAATATTGTATTGAATGTAGCATATATGCAACTCAATAAAGTATATAACTCAATAAACTCAAAGATGCCCAGAGAAGGAGAAAAAAAGCACAGAAACAAGACATGAAAATACTGCCTCACAGCCTGCACCAAACAATGACGTTTCAGATTCAGACAGTTAAGACTCGGAAAGAAAGTAAATGGTTTGAAGAAGAGTAAAGTACAAGAAAATGGAGTAAAAGAAAACACAAACAGAAAAATAACAGTTTAACAACATTCAATACCGCTGGCACGGAGCTCATGTTCATCTGCTGTGGATGGTTCATGGGGGAAGGAGTTCTTGCTCCCATGGGTGCCTGAGACATCTGTGCATTCTGCATTGCCATTGGGTTATACTGATTGATTCCTGAGGGGGATAGATATACACACAATTACATATCTATTTAGGAAACCTGGGAGTTATTGTAATTCAATATTCCATGCCCCAATGGGCTGGCAGAGGAAATAAGCAGCTCACAATATCAATGTGGTTGAACAGAAAAGTGACCAAAAACTTAGAAGTTAAACCACCGGTTTATGTAAAAACTAATGTGCAGTAAGTAGAAAGTGAACACAGACCTTGGGGCACCTGCATACGGTTCATTATCTGATTTGGCATGTTCGGCATGGATGCAGGTCCGTCTGAGAAAAGAGAGGATAATTCAATGTGCCTTTAAAGGTTGCTCCCATAATGCAGAAATACTACTACTTGCGTTTCAACTGAGAATTGACATCCAGAGTTTAAACAGAACTTACTTGGAGGTCGAATGGCCTGTCCAGGGCCCATGGTGTTGGGTTGAGCAATACCCGTCTGCTGAGGTCCAGCAGGCCCCACCATGCCTGGCTGTTTCTGGAGACGTGAGCGCCTTTTCTCCTCCAGTTCCTTCTGGATCTTGTAAATTTTTTCTGCCAGGAAGTGGTAGTATTCATCCTAGAGAGAGGAAGACAGACAAAGGGGAAAATACCATTTAAAAATGATTAATTCCGGTGGTGATGAAAAAACAGACGTTGGTATTATATGTAGTTACCCTGCTGTTTGCTGACTCGTACATGTCGCCCTCAACCTTGCGTGCATATGCCACCAAGTTCTCCATTCGCCGGTCCTTCAGTGCTGCGGGGTCTGGGGTGGGGAATATGGCTTGTACTCTGAAGAAAAGAAATGACAATGACCTGATGCACCACCACAGAATTAGGACATATTTAAGAACATCAGCTTTGTTGTCAGACTTACAATTTGTGCACCAGGTGGGTGCGCAGGTCCTGAGTGACATGTTCATGCCAGGCCTTCCTTACACCTGAAGCAGATAGAGGGGCGGCAGCAGGCAAGTTTCCCATGCCTCCTACTACTGACCCATCAGGCATCAACTGACTGCAAGACGGACACAAATTTGCCGAGATATACATTTATTAAGAAGGGCAGTAAAAATAAATGATGACTTGGCAGAAAAGCAAGCCCAATTTCACAGTATATCAGATGTTGATGTATTGTGTACAACAACAATAAAGATCCTAATTACAGGCTTGGTTTGAAGCACAGGAGAAAGAAAAGATGGCTCACTTGTTCAGTGTGGAGGGTAGAGAAGAATCAGAGTGCATGCCAGTCTGGTCTGAAGGGGTACTCATGCCTCCTGCCATCTGGTTCATCTGATTAGTGCCTGATGAACACACAATCAATTAGAACTCCTTTACAGTGCTGGTAGTGATCCCACACAAACATCTAAAACGGCATTTCATTCATACCTAGTGGGTTCATGTTTCGCAGCTGCTGGTGCTGAGGGCCCTGGGGGTTTTGTTGAGCTGCACCCTGGCCCTGCCCCTGGACCTGACCAGGGGACTGGTTCCCATAAGGCAGGCCAAGGGCTGCATAGGCCCTCTGCATGGAGCTGGGGTCAATGTGAGTGGCAGCACTGTTAATGGCTGTGGCACTGGGCTGGCCAGGTCCAACTGTGTTGATAGCATTCTGCAGACTAGCCCCGGGGGAGTTTAGCATAGCTGCAGGAGAGGAGATAAAAATAAATAGGTGGTTTGGTAAAATATTAAATTGTTCAATTGATACTCTGCAGTAAATGAGAAATAATTGTTGCTTCTAGTGCTTTAATGCTTTTTAGGTTTCCTAATCAATATATAAAGATTAAAAGTTCGATGTCTATGACTTATGAAACATAAATTCTCAACAACACTTTAATGAGTATAAAAATAAAAAACATACTGCAACCATTTTTTTTTGTGTAAAGAAAAAAAAATCCCTGCAACAGAAGTTCTTTTAGCCTCCATCTAAAATCCCCATGCAGCTCCCTGCTGTGTTGATTGCTGACAGGGAGCACGCTGCCTCTGTGGGGGATTTAAATCTGTCATAGGGCCATTTAACCAATTACAGAGCACGCTGTCCCAAGACCCTGCCCCCACAGATAGCAGAGCAGCTGAGCCCCTCCCATGGGTGTCACATTACAAGGCCCAGCCTTTCTAGAGGAATCCTCTCGCTGTCGACGCTCTCGCAGTCAGCGAGCCTGCACAGAGATGCATCAGCAAAGCAACCTGCAGGTGGCACCACTTCATACTACACATACATACGCTTGAGGCTTGCTGCTGAGTGACTGCTCTACATGCACAATTCAACATGACTGTAATTTTTATTTCATGAATGAATAACATGAGACATGGAGCACTCACGCTGCTGATTCCTCTTGTCGCTCGCGTTCTTCAAAGGCAGGCAGACCGGACAGTCGTGCCGCGTACAGTTCTTCCAGTGAGAGATGATCTGTCTGGATGATGCACAGTGGGCCACTGGAATCACAGGATGATGTGTTTTGATAAGTTTCAATGAAAGACTATAAAAGCAAGCACTGAACTTGTAGGCCACGATAAAAGCCAGTAAAAAAGGCACTGAAGGAAAAAGAGACAGTAAAATAAACTGTGCAAACAGTTATGGAAAAGCAATTTGTATGCCTGCTGTAAAACCATAAATTCAGCATTGCTCAGAGAATAAGTCTTATGGTTTAAAGTTCATAAACCTCAGGTGACCTCCTTAACGCCCACAGCTGGCAGAGGGAAGCTGCTGTCTACTAGGCTTGAAGACGAAATGCAGCATCACAACAGAGGTTTTCAAACAATTAAATTCAGGTTTGTATTGGCAACTCTTCATATTGTGCAATGCCATACAACTTAAACAAGATGTTCACCATAAAAATCAAGTATTTTTCCTGTGATGTAACAACTAGATTGTTTTAGTGTTAGATGCATGGGCAGCGTTATGAGCTCTAGAAATCTTTCTTCTAATATAACTAAAATACACTCAACACTTGGTGCATGTCATGCAGGTGCAGTTTGGTAGAAACTAGTTGTTCCTACATGAATGCCCCTGAGGAGCTTAAGGCAACAGATGCGTGTTGCTGTCTAAAGGCCTCAAAAAACATCAACACCTCAACTGTGTTTTCATGTAGTGTATAAACTAAACAGCATGATGCCTGTTAGTGTTGCTCACAACACAGATGGCACAGTTAACATATCCCCCTTAAAATCTAACCTGTTTATTTTTATTCAGATATTAAAGATGAGATGATTAAGAGAAAAAGGCTAAACATAAAAGCATGAAAATGTTCATTTGGCATTAAGTATCCGTTAACACCCTGTGGCCGGTGCTTTTTATCCAGTTCGGTTTCACTCACCCTGGCAGAACTTGCCAGCCTGGCAGTGGGTCATGTGGTTCAGTACGTTCTTCATGGTGCGACAGTGGGGCAGAGTGCAGGCCCTCACTTCCCCGTTAGCCTGTTCCCGCCGCTGGCACTTGTGTGCATGGAGCAGCAGGACCAGCTGCTGCTGAATGAGTTTTCGCTTCTCGGGGTCCGCCGTTGGGCCCGCTGATACGCCACCAGCGTTGGGGACCATGCCCATAGAGGCTACCTGCTGCTGCATCTGGGACTGTAATGGCACGACAAGAGATGTTAATCACATATTCAGGTGTTACTCAAAAAAACAACAATATACTAATTCCAAGGGAGGTGACATTCTCTAAAGCTTTTGACTGACTGATTTGCTGCTCCTCAAACAGATTTGCATACCACCATTGCCACTGTTTACTTTGTGCATTGAAGGAATCTCACCCTCTGCTCAACAGGTTACATAAAGCAGCCAGTGGACAGCCAGCGTTTCCCATCAATCACCTTAGACTGTGGGCCAACCCATTAGGTAAATATGTTGCTTAAAATCTAATTTTCATTTCTTGTTTGGAATTCCAATGAAGCAACAATCAACAATATCTCATCTGTTAACCAGCTTGCAGACAATGTGTGTGTGTGACTACATCAAGTTAAAGACTGTATGAGGAAAAGGCCCTTTTTTTATTCATTACTTCGGTGTATTGTGAGTTTTGCTTTTAGTTGAAATATGAATCTGGTACATTTATATGGTCACTATAATGCAAAGCCAAGTACAAGTCATGTATAAGACCAATACATTTTCTTGTTTTTATTATGTGACATATTTTGCTGCTGGGTGCCACACATTGATATTATGAACACAGATTTGTGTAAGGTCTGACTGACACTCACCATGTTTGGCACATTTCCAGCTCCCTTCAGTTCAGTAGGGAACTGGGGCAGGTTGTTGGAAAGAGCTGTCTTGTTCTGGAGTTGTTGGGCATTGACCCCTGTGGACCCCATCTGCTGCACTCCAGGCTGCCCATACTGCTGGGCAAATGGAGCTCCAGACATTGCCATCTAACATATAAGACAGGCAACAGTTACAAGATTTGAAACATACCATCACATTAGGCCAGCCTTTTCTCTCAAAGTGCAAATAGCCAAATTTTGCCCCAGGCCACATTGGAGGTTCATCCAGCAATGGGCTAGCAAGATGGCCTTCTCAAGCCTGTTTAATACTCCTCTGTCACATCAACGTTCGACCCTTGCATAGCCCCTGCCTCAATGCATGGCCCTACGTATCAGTCCGAAGTGCACCTCCCAAAAAATGCAACTATGAAGTCATCCAGACGTTTCGCTGCGCACCCTAGCAGCTTCAACAGTTCTAAGTCACGTGGTGTTTTTTTTTTTAGAGAAAGTATTCTCCATTTTCCAGAGAAAGTACCGCAGGTTTCCACTATATGGGCCGTTTCAACGATGTCTGGAAGATGGGGGGCTCCTGCTCCAAGCAGCTGTATCCACAACTAAGACTTAAGTTATTACTTGCAATTTGGGGCCCTGCATGCAAACCGTTTTGGAACTATCCATCTCTAAGATGTCTTGAAAACAAAACGCTTTGCATTCTTGCCAAGTCATTTATTCCCATCTCTGCCATGAGCCGCCTTTGCTTTTCCTCCGTGTGGTGACCAAAGCGGCAGCCAGCTTTAAGAGAGAGAGGAGAGAGACCAGCTTGCACAGCAGCTGAGCAGAGCACTGCACTGCTGCCTGCCCCTCCCCCCTCGCCTGCGCAGAAACACACAGATGCTCGCCTACTGCCATCTCATCCTCTCTCATTCACACATTCAACCTCCTCTCGCACACGGGTTCTCCCTCTTGATGAGCTGCGCTTATGGCAGAGGCCAGAAACCAGGCCAAAGAACATCGCTGCAGCAATGGTGAGCCTCCACTGATTCCACTCCTGTTAGTATGAGCTAGTTTCTTTTCCTTTTATCTTATACTTTGATGAGCAAACTTTCACAACAGATGGGAATATACTTCCTTAATATGGATGTGATCTTTTTAGTTCCACTTTTCTCATTTATGCTGATGTATTGATTACATAATTTTCTCACAGCAATCTTTAACAAAAACGCATCAAACCTTTTTCTTCAGAATATGGTCTAAAATTTACCATGTCCAGTACGAAATGGAAGAAATTAATCACAACAGCTTACAAGAGGCTGTTAACACTGGACAAAAGACTCACTAACATCTTTTGACTGTAACAAAGGATATTTACAATTCTACAGCAGCCTGGCTGGATGTGCTAACTTTCCTGTTCTGGTATACCTCTCTCAGTAAAGTCAGCTCTTTTCTATCTTTGACACAAATTTCAAGCATTGCTCACACATCAGTGCTTACTAAAGGATATTAAAATACCAATATGACACTATGAACATAGGTTATTCTATTTGTGCTCTTAAGTATTAGACACAGATTTGCAAATGTTCCAACTTTCCAATAATGTTACCGTTTATTTATTAACCCTTCATTACTTCACAATAATGCTGACAACAGTAATATTACTGCAGCTCTACCGGAAAAGCCAACATATCAAAGTTGGCCAGCCTGATGTTCTGATGGCAGCTATGCAAGGTAAATATGAAGTGTACAATATTTATCTTCAAAACCACAAGCTAACACATACATATAACTTTTAAGCTAGTTTAAATCTGAGCCTTCCTTTTACTCTCGCCTTCTATGGTTTTAATCAATGCATCTCAATATGATGTGATGGTATTTTTAAACAAAGCAGTGACTTTTAGAACTGCGATCTGACAACATTGATCAGGCAGGAAGGTGTCAGTATAGGAAAAGAGGGGCATGTTTCATGTGGTGATGTCTGCTGAAATAATCTTAGTGAGAACTGGTTTAACATTGGTTTCCTGTCAAACCACAAAGCCCTGAAACTCACAGGCGACTGAGAAACATTTTCTCACATTGAGCACTTCAAAGTCTGTGACAGTCAAGACTTCGATATACAACCACCAGCACAACATGGAAATGATCTTTCATTCATTCACAGTCTCACGTTTGTATCGCTCAGTACTCATTCACAGATTACTGAAGCAAAGGAATGCAATAATAAACACATCAGTATTGATTGACTGAAATTCTCTCTTTGGCCAAAACGGTCCAACACTGGCTGATGTACTTGAGTGCAGACTCAAATCTCTCAACTGACTGTCTGCTTCATCCAGTAGACGCTGGAAGGAGGACAGATCAATACACGGTGAGAGAGAATTAGCTCACTATGTTGCTGGCTAAATACGCATTTACAAGTAGGACTCATTAATGAGACGTTTTCACGTACCTTATTCATGTTTCCAGCTTGCTGAACATTCATCGCATTGTGCGCACCCATCTGTGGTCCTCCTTGTGTGAGAGTCTCTGCCAAGGCGCTGCCTCCAACACCAGGTCCAGCACCCACTTGTGTCCCTTGCATGCCTTGGCCATGGTATTGCATGCCAGGCCCAGGCCTCCCTCGACCTGCTGGTCCCATAGCGCCATTCATCACCTGTCCCGCCTGGCCCATGACACCATGGCCCTGTCCACTGTTCATCATGGCCTGGTTAAAGCCCATGCCTGTATTTCCATTGCCTTGTCCAGCAGAGGTGCCTCCTTTCTGGGTCTGAGGAGACTGATGATTAGGAGAGCCCTGTCCTAGTGGGCTTTTACCCAGCACAGCACCTAGCTGGCTTCCCACCATGCCTCCCTGTTGGGGGCTGGCAGAGTTGAGACCACCTCCCAAGATGGAGGAGCTTCCTGGTCGCAGCAGCTCGGACAGCTGCTTGTGCTTGGCTGCAGCATCAGGAACAATGGAGTTGAGACCAGGACCTCCACTGCCTGGGCCCCCGTTGGAGGACATCCCCATTGCCAAGTCTCCATTGGGGATGAGCTCATCTGGAAGGTCATTTTCCAGGTCAAACAGTGACACGAGATCTAAAACAAAGAAACAGAAATGTAAGAATAAATAATCCTTACTGATGAATTAAACCAATAACACACAAAAAAATGAACTAACCACCAAACTGTGTAGCATTTCCTTGTTTATTTACTTATCTTAGAGATGCCCTGAGACTTTTTTGCCCAGCTACTGCTTCTGAGCAGAAATTTGACAAACAGCTGATTTATAATAATTTTCACAACAGTATGTGGAATGACTGTTGTCATTGTATGGTCTAACTCAGGTACCTATACAGTACAGTTAGATAGTGTCATAGCGGCTTTAGCACTCTGTTCTGTGCGGGAAAAAAGTAAACATGAATACACAGTCTCTAAAAAGTACATTAATAAAGATTACAGTAAAAACATCACGTGTCTGTGCCAAGGTCCTTCACGTGAGTATGTATATCAGCTGATAAACATTTCAACAAGCACAAAACCACACCCACACACACGCCTAGCTTGATGTCTGAAGTCTCTGAGGCTGGAGTGAAATCCAGTCGGTTTCAAAATGAAATATGGTGGCAATTAACAAGAGCTGAGCACTTGAGCTGTGCTTAAGGTTAAAGCAAAAAGGCACATTACAGCACAAGACCTGAAGTAAACACCTGCTTGAGGAAAACACACAAAAACCTGTGATTCTAAAAGTTTTCCTAACAGACTATTCTCACCTGAGGAGGACACCAAGCTACTGGCTGTAATTTGACTCTTAT
>JAVQJX010160891.1:0-15021 GCA_036025115.1 Ambassis agassizii
AACTGAGTGGAAATGATGATAGACAGTAAAGATCTCTTGATATTTGTGTGATATCAGACTTCCCTCTCTTCCTAGACAGGAAGAGGAAGTGAATCAAATGTGTGACAGAGGTTATTCATCAGGGTTTCTTAAACCAGGGGTTTTTATACAACTCAGATTTCATTATGATGGTCCTATGTCTCCCTTAGGTGTTCTGGCTGATTCCACCCACACCCCAGAACCTGGAAATGTATGAAAACTGGGTTTTATCAGGAAAACAGGGAGATATCTTCTTGGGGGACAAGTGTCATGACTGTCAGAGGATACAGCTCAGACAAGGAAATACCTTCATAATCCCATCAGGTTTGTAACAGTAGTGCAGCAGTGCCTGGTATATACGTTTTGTCTGTAAACACTGTACACACTTGACCACTACATTCTTGGAGCATTGTGTGGCTCTTGTTTTATAGGTTGGATCCATGCCGTATACACCCCAGAGGACACATTGGTGTTTGGAGGGAATTTCCTCCACAGCTTTAATATCCCCATGCAGCTCAACATCTACAACATTGAGGATCGCACACGGGTGAGTAGCACAGTCTGTACGTCTGTATATCTCATATTTCATACTCATGAACTGCCATCCTGACACACATGATGATACAGATTTTGGGATTGTGTGAGGCCTGATGAAGCATACTGTTGTCTGTTCCGACAGAAACATTTCCCGACAATGTGACTTTTACAGGATTTTTTCTTCTTTTTATTTATATATTTATACTGCCATAGAGGGAGCACTTCTTCCCTATCAAAAATTCAAACCAGAGCAAATGGCTCTCAGGCAGGGGACCAGCTCACATTGCATATGCAAGCTGTATGCGTTTGTTGGTTTTTCACTTCTGCTTTTCATGCATCAGCAATATAATTATTATCGGGTAGTTTTTAAAAATGTTTCTTTCCCCTCCTCTAGGTGCCAGCAAAGTTCCGCTATCCATTTTACTATGAAATGTGCTGGTATGTCTTGGAGAGGTACCTCTACTCTCTGACCAACATTTCCCATCTTACTCCCGAGTTCCAAAAATACTCCCTTGGCATAGGTAAGGATGAATGAACACAAGGAAGCACTTAGTCCTCATTCTTTTTTTTTCAGGCACTGGCCAATAAATCACTGATATGATTGTCAACCACCACCCTTCTTTTTTCAGGACTGACCCAGGCTGACCTTGAAATTGGTGATGCCCCCAAGAATGCTACCTCCAATGGAATTGAAAGTGATGCTGAGAATGAAGACATGAACGTCAAAGAAGAGGAAGTCAAACCAGAACAGGAAGTTCAAGATATCACACCTCGTTACATGTTGACCCCGTTTGAGTTGGAAGGACTCTGGAACCTTGTAGGAAAGCTTGAAGAGCTGCCAACCCATAAAAAGGGTGTACCTTCAGGGATCAGGAATGCTGCTGCCTTGCTTGAGGATGTGAGGGTGGGTGTCATCAATGTTCTCACAGTGTGTGTACCTATGAGGCAGGTATTTGAGTTTATGGGGTTTTTTTCAGGCTGTTCTGAAGAAGCATGCTAATGATGACTCCAATCTGTCCTACACTGGAGAGCCCATTGTCAAATGGCCCGAACGGGTGAGCTGAATTATGCTACATAAAAACATGCATATGTGCATGGATGATCTATGTAAATGTATTTGTGTGGCACAACACTAACAACAACACTTTCTACCCCTTTCTGCCTGTCACCTTTATCCAGCCATCATGGTACCAGCCCCCCACTCCTCCTCCGGCTGTTCTGTATCGTCCTCGCCTGGGTCCCACTCTCCACAAGCCTCTGGGTCAGAGGCCCACCAAACGGTCTTCTATCTCTGCTCTTAGGCGCAGACGGGTGAGGTGCAAGCGTTGTGCAGCCTGCTGTAGGAAGGAGTGCGGTACCTGCCAGTACTGTCATGACATGAGGAAGTTCGGTGGGCCTGGGCGTATGAAGAAGAGCTGTATCATGAGACAGTGTCTAGCGGTAAGAAGTCACTGTATCTGTATGTAGACACAAGTGATCTTACCCATCTGCATGTGTTAACATTGTGCATATAATATGATAATCGCTGCAAACATGCAACATGTCATCTGCATCAGATTTGAAATTTCTGTATTGTTTTTCCTTCCCACAGCCTGCTTTGCCAAACACAGCACGATGCGCGATATGTGGCGAGGGGGAATCGGATGAATCTGATCCAAGCACTCACTGCCTCATGGAGTGCTCTGTCTGTTCACAGATCACTCATCGTCAATGCATAAAGGTGAGACTGCTTTTACTGTCAATATAATTGATGTTTTACCTGCCAAGGTTAGATTTCATTATAGTGTATTTTCATTGGTTTGTCTGTTTCAGGAACCTGGTGAGGGGAAGATCAACAAAGACTTGCCGAGCTGCTGGGAATGTCCTAAATGTTACCACGGCAAAGACTCATCAGAGGTACTAAACAAATCCCTTACTTTGCATCAGTTACAGTCTCCTATTGTTTTTAGTTCATTTATTCTCAGTGAGACAATTTTCTTGTCACATAACTTCCAGTTGTCCCACAAAATGATACATAAATGTACCATGTATACATCAGTCTTCCAGTGATGAAGAAAGTGGAGAGTCAGAGGGCTCAACTTCCTTGCCACCATCCAAACTTGCCTATCAGGAAGATATTGGAGATGGCGATGGGTCAAGACGAGGTAGACGTAGAGCCCCTGGCCGACCTACAGCACCACCACCTTCGCAGAAACTTCTATTGCAGCATCAACAGAATCGCAAGAGAGCAAGTGCATTGGAGCTAAGGCTTAAGAAGAGGGTACAGAAGTGTTTTCATCCAGACCATTTAGCTATTGCACACATTTTTTACATTTCTTCAAAGGATAAAATAATGTTATAAAAGTCATTTTAAGCTTTTTGTGATTTGCCCTTCTCTTTTTGTTTATATTCCAGATAAAATTGGAGCGAACCAAAATCTTAACAGTAAGCAATACACTTATTTCTACAGTGATTCTGTATTTGCTTCATCCAGTTTCATCCAGGTACCAAATTGCCAAATAATGTTGAAACATGCATTTGCCTTTTCCTTCTGAACAGAAACAGTCTTTAGATCGTTCTCCTAGGCTGCTGGGCTCCAGGATGCTTTCCCGGTTGCGCTCTCCAACCAGCAGACTACGACAGGGCAGAGGCCGAGGCTCAACCTGGGCAAGTGGCTTCCCTTACCACAGCTCTCCAGGAAGGACTGGATCCCTTGAGGAGCAGCACTCTTCCCATGGTCTCATACTTGAGCCCAAGGGGGAGCCCCGCAGAGGAAGGGGAAGAGGTGTGAGGCTGCGTGGAGGAGGAGCGGGACGTGGTATCAGAAGTGGTAGCACCCATGCGCATTTGGAGGAGGAGAGTGAGGACAGCAGCAGCAGCAGCACCAACAGCAGCAGCAGTGACGATGATGAGGGAGAGGAGACCGGACAGAACGGTGGGAGGGGAGGGGATAAAGAAAACCAGCCACAGTCAAGGCGAGGAGGACAGGCAGCCAAAGAAGGAGACGAGGAAGGGCCAGAGGTGTCCAGCCAAAACGGTGCTGAGGAGGAGGAGATGCAGCAGGACAGTCAAACAACGGACAAAGAGGGTTCATGTCTTAAAGTGACACTTCAAAGGCCAACAAGGGCCAAGAGGGACCCATCAGCCATTGTTCCCAAATTAGAGGCAATTGCCCCTCAAAGTGCCACTTCCACAGTTCACAACCAGACCAGAGCCCTTGCCAGACCACCTATTAGAAATCGTGGCTCCTGTCCTGATCAACAAACAAATAGGCGCACTCCACCACATACACGCAGTGGAAATACATACTCTCACACTTCTCACCCAGAAAGACTGGAAGCCACTAACAGAACAAGCTTCGGCAGGCCAGCTAAAATGAGCAATGGCGCTTCCTCTTCTTCATCTGAGCTTCCACATCTCCGAATCCCTCTGTCTGCCCTGCAGGAAGGAGGGGGTGAGACAGACAGGGACAGCATTGGGAGTAGTTCTAGCTGTGAGAGGGAGGTTTGGGTGTCTGTCTTCCGCTACCTAAGTCGAGCAGATCTCTGCGTCTGCATGGCTGTCTGCAAGAACTGGTACAAATGGTAAGACCTGCTTTTTTAGTTGGTACTATACTCTGCGATCTGCAAGTCATAATCAGCTGTGGCCTCTTAAGCATTTACTTCTGCTCATGTTATGTTAGACTGTAGGTGTAGGTACATATTGATTTATACTTTGCTGTGAAACTTTGAGAATTTCAAAAATTCAACCATTGAGATTCAAAATGATTTTGTGTTTTACCCATTCGTTTTAAATGTTGTGAATTGGCAGTTACACTAGGTGAATGGATGTATTTTTGATAAGCGTGCATGTGTTTGTCCTCAGGTGTTTAGACAAACGGCTTTGGGCACGGATTGACCTGAGCATCAAACGCACCATTTCACCTCAAGCTCTAACGGGTATCATTAAGAGACAGCCAGTTACACTCGACCTTTCATGGACCAATATCTCCAAAAAACAACTCAGCTGGCTTGTTGGCCGCCTGCCTGGTACGCACTCACAGTCACTTTCACATACTTTTCGATTACATTCCACAACAGTCAACACTTTTACTTTTAAAACTTGTCCTTGTTGCAGGGTTGAAAGATCTGATGCTGGCAGGTTGTTCCTGGTCATCTATATCAGCTCTCTGCTCCTCTGGTTGTCCTCTCCTCCGTTCTCTGGACTTGCGGTATGCAGATGGGGTAAAAGACTCTCAGATCAGGGATCTAGTCACACCTCCAGGTGAGGAAAGGATCAAGGGGCACAGAGGGATGTGGATGATCAGCTACTCCCTACCACTTTTGAGTTTTACCTCTGTCCTCCTTATCAAAGTCTGCTTTTGTTTTCTGCCTTCTCTCCTCCCAGGCTGTGACAATCGCAGCCAGTTGCGGACTATGCATTGTTTGCGACTAGCAGGCCTGGACATCAGTGACTCTACTCTGCGCCTGGTCATTCGCCACATGCCTCACCTAACAAAACTGGATCTCTCTCACTGCAACAGCCTTACTGACCATTCCATCAATCTGCTGACTGCAGTGGGCTCGTCCACCCGAAACACACTCGCAGAACTTAACCTGGGAGGTGAGAGATTTTTGGAAGAACTTACTGGCACACAAACAGCATGTCCACTAACAAACATGCACATTTTGTTTTATTAGTGGAATTGAAGTGTCTGTTTCTTGTCCAGGCTGCAGTAAACTGACAGACACATGTCTGAAGTATCTCCGCCGCCTCTCCTGCATCTCACTGCTCGACCTGCGAGGCTGTAAAGGTGTCTCCCGCAAGGCCTGTGAGGCCTTCATCTCTGAGCTCTCAGTCAACACACTCTACTGCCTATCAGATGAGAAACTGATCCAGCGGATATCCTAAGGGCCTGCCTCGTCTCTCTGAGGTGCATAAGCAGGTGGAATGTGTATTCTGATGTAAATCTGGGTGACACAAAGGACACGGAGAGAGACAGGTCACATTAACCTGTTTCACGTAAATGTAGGGGTGTGGTCTAAACTGGGGGGGGGGCTTACTCACTTAACTGGTGCTGGGTAAAGGCTTTGTTACGGCTGGAAGAATCCTTCTGTTCAAGAATTTCTTTTTCCCCATGTACTTTAAAAAAAGACTCAGGATCTTTTTTGCTGATGTGTTTTTGGGAATTGTTGTGTGGAAAAACCACATCTTTTCTTTTATTGCCAAGGACTAGGAGGACATGGGCAGTTAATTATGTATGAAACTACACATCCTGTGGATAAGCAAGTCCTGAACTTTTTGGACAGAGCTCCCATTGCAAGTCCCTGCCTTGAGAGAGAGAAAAAGAAAGACATTTATCTTTGGGATATAACTCCATTGTTCTGTTTGGCTGATCCCCCAAAAAATCTTATTTATTGTTAGATTTCAGCAGCATTGTTCAAGTAAATGGTTCTTTTTTTTGTCTGATAGAGGTTATAAGTTGTTTGCGTAGGTTTCATGGACAACTGCTATGTGTTTTCAAGGCGACTTAAAGTGAGAGGATTTTCACATCAGACTTAAAGTGAGCTACTGTGATGTATATTTAGTTTTGCAAGTCATGATGGAAAAACCACAACAGCAGTGAAAAGGTGTTCTTGTCGCCTGTATGTGGATGATGAGTGTCTGGAAGATGGTAAAATAACAGTGTGAGTAGGCAATCAACACGGCAACAAGACCTCACCCCAAAAAAGGGCAGGTTGCATTAAATGTCAGATAAATGGTGCATTTTCAAACAACCATTAGACTTCAGGTGCTATTATTTCCAACCTCCTTTTGCTTTGTTTTTGTACAGAGACAACATTTAGAGAAAAAGATATTCTAGATGAAACTGCTCCAGACCCCTTTGATAAACCTTATTTTCTTTTCATGGATGGAAAAAAAATGTGATCATATACTTTTCACTTGTCAAATTCAGTGTAGAGATGTAAGATTTTTGTTTGGGGGTTTTGCTCATTTCTTTGTTCCCTTCAAGTGTTATGGCTCTGTATCTTCTCCCGGACTGCTCTCCTGGCCATATACCTTAAGTTGGATCTAAGTGTATAAATATATACTTTTGTGTAAATGTGTTTTTCCTCCTTTTAGATTATCAAAACGGGAACCCTGTAGCAATGTAATTATTTTCAGAAACCTTTTTCACTTAACGTACGTTATTTGTGTTATTTTTCAAGAAAAATAAAAAAAATGATTAAAAAACGGGTAACGTTGACGTATTCTTGCAAAAAAAAAAAAAAAGACAGACTGTGACTTGTAGTGCACTGCTAGTGTTGCACTGTGGGGTTAGACCAAACATGCGCTCCTCCATGGCTCCACCCAGCATTTCTTCATAACCTGGAAATAAATAAATATCTGCAGCAGCTGTACACAAGAGTCTCATTGATGTAAAGCAGGAGTTTGCTGTCGTTAGACGGGCAGGATTGAGGCTCATCGCTGCAGCTCCAGTGACCTGGATGTGAAAGTGGAATAAAGGCCGTTTCTTGCTTTATTTTCACAGACGGTTGATGGAAACAAGGGATGGTTGCGGCAGCAGCGGGGAAGCTAGCTAACTTTATCAGCCGTTTCGCCCATTTGCTTTTATTTCGGACCAAATTAACTGTTTAAAAAAAATGAGCGGACATTTAGTCTAATCTTTGGTCTGCTGAATTGCATATATCAGAATGGAAATGTGGTGCCAAAAGGAGCAGCGAGGAATGTTGTTATTAGCCAGTTAGCTACCGTTAGCCCAGCTAGCTGCTAGTTAACGTTAACTACAAGTTAGTGGGCTGAGTTAGACGACCCTAACTCAGCCCACTAATTTACACAGGTAACATTTCAGTTCGTTTGCTCCTAACATTAGCGACTTGGATAGATTTAGTCGGTGTCAAGTTTCTCCAGTGACACATCTTTGGTTTTCACAGTTTACCAGTTTAGACAAGCTAGCGGAGCAGCTGTGGCGGTTGGCGCTGAGCTCGTCGCTGCGGTCTGTTGTCTGCAGAAGTCTTAGCTTTACTACACTTTCATTGTCACACACACACACACACACACACACCAGAGCCATGGCTCAAGAAGCGTTTCCTTTGCATTTTCTGGTCTGGAACAATCAGTACCTGGAGCTGGATAGAGAGCTGCAGAAGAAGGAGGTAAGAAGGGGGGCACGTATTGCAGCTGGTGGCTGATGAGGTTTTGTTTTTTTGTTTTTTACAGATGCGCCTGCTGTGTGGTACTGCATTGCGCTCATGTTAGTTGTGTGTTTTTGGATCTGCAGCAAGAAGTGGAGCGCCTGGATCCGAGGGGGCGGACTCCTCTGGAGCTGGCTGTGTGTCTGGGCCACCTGGAGTCTACGAGGGTGCTGCTCAGACACTCTGCAGACCCAACATACTGCAACGCACAGGGCTGGACCAGTAAGTGATGTGATGCCTCTGGGTTGTTGTAGGAAAGAGAACATTATTTTTGTATTTAAATGTTTATGTGTGTTTCAGTCTTGCAGGAGGCAGTAAGCACCGGAGACCCTGAGTTGGTTCAGCTGATTCTCCAGTACAGAGACTTTAAACGTGCCACTGAGAGACTAGCAGGGATCCCAGAACTGCTCAGCAAACTTAGACAGGTAAAAAACACCTGATGGCCTGCATGGTCTGACTCGTAGCAACACAAATCCTCATCCACTCCTCATTGCTGAAATATTCTCAGTAATTAATTTAGTTTCATTTTTTTTAAATATACTTTATTAATGCCTTACAGGGAAATTTAAGTCACTCCTATACATTTTTTGTCATGCATACACATCACACGCCACACCAATGTACATGCACATGCATAGAGGAGAGGAGGAGTGGGGGGTTCGGTGCCTTGCTCAAGGGCACCTCGGCAGTATCTAATGAAGGAGTTTAAGGCTCTTGTGGCAGTGTATGTGTTTCATAATGGTCAGTGTTTGTATTTTGCAGTTTAATTTGCTAAATTTAGTGACTCAGCATGTTCAGAGTACTGAGATACAGAAACATCTCATCAAAGACTTGTTTTTGTGTTAATAAAAAAAAAAGCCTACCTCCTGTTTGTATTCTAGGCTCGGGATTTTTATGTGGAGATGAAGTGGGAGTTTACCAGTTGGGGTGAGTATGTTTCATTAATGTGTTAGTTTAGTTTCAGCACCGCTAAAGCTGGACAGCTCCCGCTGCAGCAGGCATTCAGAGACGCAAACGTCTAATAATCCACTTTTCATTCAGTTTGATGCACTAATGCTAACAGACCTAGTTACAGCTTCAGTACGATAAGCCAACTGAAGAAATGTTCTAAATGAAATATTTTGTATCCGTCTCCTCTCTTTCTACGTTGTCACCTCACTTTCATAACATCATTGGCACTCTTCTTTTAAAATGCCTTTCCTCTTTTGCTCCTGTCCTTAGTGCCTTTGGTGTCAAAGGTCTGTCCCAGTGATGTTTACCGGGTATGGAAGAGTGGCTCGTGCCTCCGTGTGGACACCACCCTCCTGGGCTTTGAACACATGACTTGGCTAAAAGGACGGCGCAGCTACATTTTCAAGGGAGGAGGTGTGTGTGTGTATTCTGTGGTTAATGTCTGCTCAAAGTTCTCCTGCAGCCATTATTCAAAGACTGCTAGAAGCTTCAATGCATCTTTTACAAATGAGAGCTTTGATGTTTGTCAGCCTATAATATTGTTATTTTCTCTCGCTCTTGTACCTGGGTTGAGCTTCCTCTCTTTGTCTTTTCAGACGATGGGGCAGTTGTGATGGAAGTGGACCATGAGAAGCAGGTGGTGTACACGGAGCCGCTTGTGTTGTCCCCTCGTGACGCACCCTCCCTCTTGGCAGCCATGCAGCCATCACAAGAGAACACGGCCCAGAGACTCACATCGCCCATCATCTCCACGCACCTCAACACACGCAACATTGCCTTTGAGCGGTAACGAACACATGCTGAATACAGAAATCATCCCAATTATGCACACACTGTGCCCTCACCATTTCATTAACTATGTCATTATGAACCCATACTTTATCTCATTGAATGTTTAGGAATAAGTCTGGAATCTGGGGCTGGCGCTCTGAGAAGAGTGAGGTCATCAGCGGTTATGAAGCTAAGGTTAGTTGTTCAGTGACTTGTCCTAAAAACAACTGGTTAAACTTCTGTTGAGTAAAAATTGTTACTACTGATATCATTCCCTGAATATGTCTTTGATAAAATGTATTGTGTGGATCCGCATGCGGCGTCAGTGCTTTATGGTGTTTTTGAAAATTGTGGAAATTACTTTATATTGGATGCTAATAGGAATATTGTTTTTGCAGTGGTTTACACCAAAGAAATCCATTTCTAAAGAAAGCGAATACACTTTTTTTTAATGAGGTTGTAAGAGCTAATTATCCATAATCAGGGTATTACCGCTACTAGATGGTGGTTGGCGGCAAAACATACTTACCCACCTAATTAAACAGTCTTTTTCAAGGGTGAATGAAACCATTTCATTGATCTCCAAAGCCACTGGATTCCATTGACAAAAATTTTAGGTTGTAGTTTTTGCTGCAGCCTTGATGGCCTAGTTTGTTTGTGTTTACTGACTTGTGCATTCACACACAAGGCCATTTCTAGATTTATGTAGAACACTTGACAGACAGACTAGCAGCTGTTATGTTCTCAGGGTAAATTACAGTTTTCGTCAGTGGAATCTGTTGGCTCTGTTCCAGGTTGAACAGGTTGGGTTCTATAAAAAAAAGAAAGAAAAAGATGTCTGATAGCAAGATAAAGCTGTGGTTGTATTATAAATATAGTGTAAACCGTAACTGAGATTGATTGTTTATTTCGGTGGGTCTTGTTTTAGATGTTTTGCTGCTGACTCTGTCTGCAGAAGTTCATTGCTTGGTTTCTTTGTTGATACATTTGTTTGCTTCTCCAGACTTAGGGGCAACCCAACCACCATCCGCTGTGAGTTATACACTTGCCGTGGATGACGCATAACCCCACATAAAAGAAACTTAGTTTATATCACATCTTTAAACTTAATAAGTCCTGCCTTCACAAATGCTTTTATTAAGTGTGTTAACCCTGTGTGTTGTTATGCCCAGGTTTACAGTGCTACCAATGTGGAGCTGGTGACTCGGTCAAGGACAGAGCATCTGTCAGATCAGGACAAATCAAGAAGCAAAGGTGAAAACACACACACAGTGTCTATGTTGTGCTCTTATAACAACATATAGAGCAGCAATATTTTGATACCAGTGGGTTTATGAAGCAGGTTGATGATGATTATTTTCCTGCTTTAGGCTCAAAGACTCCTCTTCAGTCTTTCCTGGGGATTGCTGAACAACATACAGCTCACAATGGGGTAAGAGTCACCTCGCTGCATGGAATACACACTTCCCATGTCCCATGCATCTCTAATGAACGCTGTTTTTCACTTCTCTCCATATCTCTGTCAGAGCAACGTGTCCCAGTGTGCCAGTCCTCACAACCCCACAGCCATCACTGCTGAGGAGTACTTCAACCCGGAGTTCAATCTGAACGGCCGCGACATCGGACGTCCCATCGAGCTCACCAGTAAAGTTCAGAGGTGCCGTAAAGCCACTTCAGCTTAAACATGACAGACACTGGAAACACTTTAATAAAGGATATTTCTTTTTTCTATCTCTTCACCAGGTTTAAAGCGACACTGTGGTTAAGTGAGACTCATCCTCTTTCCTTAGCTGAGCAGGTTACACCTATCATAGACCTCATGGCCATCTCCAACGCCCACTTTGCGAAGCTGCGGGATTTCATCACGCTGCGCCTGCCGCCAGGCTTCCCCGTCAAGATAGGTGGGTGTGATTAGAAGGGTGGAAAGGTTCAGGCTCAAGCTGTGTGTGTTAATTTGTAGCTGTTGATTTTAGTTGAATCAGTATCACACATGGTTACAGCTGCCTGCTTTCCATCATATCTCCTATCTGATAGAACTCTGTCTTTTCTTCAGAGATTCCTCTTTTTCACGTGTTGAATGCCAGAGTGACATTCAGTAACCTGTGCGGCTGTGATGAGCCAGTCAGCTCTGTGACAGTTCACAAACCAGAGAGCTCAGAAGAAGCTGGTAACAACTGACACTCACATGACAAATACTGAAACATTAAACTGCAGTCAGCATTAACTCTCACTCTCCTCTCAGGTCAGTCTGCCCCTCCTTTCCATTGTGAGGTGGACCCATCTGTGTTTGAGCCCCCTGCAGACTACACCACCCTCGGTCCAGGCCGCAGTGAACCGATGAGGGACGAGGATGACAACTTGCTGCAGTTTGCCATCCAGCAGAGCCTGCTAGATGCTGGCACGGAGAGTGACCAGGTCAGAGTGAGGCCTGATAATTGAGGTCTAAGATTAAGTTACAGATACAGGCATCAGATTGTAGTTGGGGCTGGGATTGATTGTCCTTTATTTTTTTTTTTCCTTTGTCTTCCATCTTTTTCTGCACGTTGTCTCTATACACACATATAATCAGTGCCTTGTTGAATCATTTAAAAGAGCTCCTTTGTATCTAAAGCTAGTTAACAGTGATGTGTGATGTTAAGGTGACCATCTGGGAGGCTTTGACCAACAGCCGCCCGATGCCACAGTCTCCTCTGTACGAGGAAGACTCTCAGCTGGAGAGGTAAGCTGACCTTCTAATTTACCTGCCTGCTTTCTGTTCACTTAATGTAAAAGTTAATGCATTGTAGTTGTGAGTGTAAGCCACTAGGAAGTTGAGCCATTCATAAATCTCTGCCTTATGATGTAATTTAATTAAACGTTCCTAAATAGAAATCAGTGATTAGCTTTCTCTTCCCCTTCTCCTGAGAACAGACACTCCCATTCATCCTGTAATGAAGCCCAGCAGTGAAATCCTCCTGTTAAGAGACCTTTCTTTGTTTAAAATGACTTTATTTAAAATCTTAATCTTAATCTCTTTTTTTTCTTCTTTCAGGGCAATCCAGGAGTCTCTGTCCATCTCACTGGCCAGTAGAGAGGGAGAAGATACAGCGGACCCCAGTCAGCCGTCCTCTGTCTCCCCGCCGGACCCCTCCGCCAACTCCCCGCTCTCCTACAATGCAGCAACTGATCCGCGGTTGTCTGGACACTTTGGTGTAGGAAGCAGCTTTGATGAGCAGCTCCGTCTTGCCATGGAGCTGTCATGCAGAGAGCAGGAGGAGCTGGACAGGTGAGGCTGCAGACACACACTTCACCTCTGACATAATGTTGAGTGATGTTTGAATAGGTAATAATTATCTAATAATAATTATCTAGACGCAGATGTTTCAAATCTTAAAAGTCACATAAATATCTTAGAACCATGATCATTTTCACTGAGGAGCTGCATCTTATTTTTACTGTAGGAAGCAAAAGGAGGAAGAGGAGGAGCTGGAAAGGATCCTGCAGCTGTCACTCACAGAGAAGTAATACAACAGCAGCAGTGTGGGCTGCGCTTTACTGGGGAACAATCATCTAATTTATTTTGTTTTTATTTTTGAAATCCTGAAATGTTAAGTTATTACAGATGTTTTATTTGTCTTTCTTATGTGAAGGCTGCTACCACAGAGTGTAAAAGGACTTGAATAAGAGAAATGTGAAGCAGGTGAAGAAGAGGAGGTAGAAACAGGTACTCTGAGACACACTAAAGTAAAGGAGGGGACAAAAGGGAGAGAGCATTTGTTTTTCTTTTTTATTGAATATTTTTCACAGTCTTGCTGTCTTTATTGAGTGATAAATGATCCTTAAACTTTAAACCTATAACGTGATCCACAATTATGATTAAAAAAAAAGAAAGAAAAACATCAGTCCTAATGGAATAACTTATTAAAAATATGATTATAACATTTGAAATGTTTATGTTGGCTTACTCCTACGTGTGGAAAATTAAAGAATAACAATCACCCTGGAATATTGTGTTGCTTTATTTACCAACGAAGAAAAAGAAACATTTTTCATTTTTGAGTGGTGCTGAAAAACTTGAATAATCCATAATTCTACAGAATTCAAAATGCATCTATCCAGCCCAGCTCAAACTCAAATTGGATTCGGGAGATAAGACCTCTACTCTAGTTGGATGCTGTGGAGAAGCTAAAGGAACTAGGAGCGCTGTGGAGAGAAGGAGCACATTGTGGAGAAGATGAAGGAGGGATGGCGGAGCAGTATGAAGAGGAAGCGAGACGGGGCGCTATCAACATCATAGCAGCGGATCTGCCCTCAAGACTTGAAGCGGAGGTGCTGACTTTACTCATTTTGTACGTACGTAATCATTTTGTATGTACGTATCAGACACGCCCCGCCTCCGGGACGCGCAGCGTCAGTTAGCGTATGCGCCGCGGACACTGAGCGAGCGCGCGCTTTGTTTTGTTTTGTTGTTTTTTTTTTTTAAATTCCAACGTCTGTGTCAGCAGTTATACTTGTTGGGACAAACTATGCTGTTCAAGTGTGGTTTGTTTGTAAAGTTTTTAATTATATTAAATCGGTAACGTTGTGTAGCCGGTGGTACCACAAGGTGTCGCGCTAGGCTGTGCGTGATGGGACTAGAAAAAGGGAAAGGGCAATGTGCCAAAGGGTGCCAGTTTCCTGTTGGGTGGCCAGGGCATGGCTGGGCCATTCAGTTGATTGTACAGGAGTGTGTCTGATGTAAAGGTAAAGAGTTTTATGTGTATTAGTTTTATGTAAGTTTTATATGATTTTGTGTTTTAAAGAGGTATTTTCGTATGGCAGGTTCCTGGATATCGGAACAAGATTGAGACTGAGACTGGGCGTGGGGGTCCGACGCTACAGGTGTGCGGTATTTTTTTAAAGATTTTAGAGTCAATTAAAATAACTTGTTTCATAGTAATCGTTGTGTTTTTTGTTACAGTGTGCAGTACCGCAACCTGCTGTCCTTTTGTTTATTTGAATTGTTGAGTTGCTTAAGTTAGTCCGCTCGGGATCCACCTGTGGACGTCACCAGTGTGACTGTAAGAGCGGACTAACTAATTCATTATTTTTGTTTGTTTGTTTGTTTGTTTTTGTTTCCTTGGGTCACTTTCCTTTAAATATCTTTCCATCGCTACTCAGCTGAGCATTGGCCATATCTGATCATTGCATGAGGGTGTTATTTGCAGTGGTGTGTAGTTCAATGCGGTGACCTGTTTTGAAGTGTATTGTGTGCTGTGGAGCCTGTTCAAGTGTCATCCGCCAGATTTGTGTACAGGAATTCAGGTCGGCCAAAGTAATTCTGAGTATAACGGTGGCTGGAATTGACGAGGGGTGCACATGTTAATAAATAAGAAAACTTTATCTTTGTCCCTGTCTTCTTTAAGTTACTCAGTGTAACACTGGGAAATGTGAGAAGGAAGATGAAGGAGTAACGGGTAAAGAATCATTAACCTGATAAGGGAAGGAAATGTAGGGGGCTTCTCAAGGACCCTTTCTTTATAGCAGGGGCAATAAAACTTAATATATGTGTGTGTATGTGTCCAGGGACGGCCCCTCACCTATAAGAATGTGATGCTGAGTTCTGTTTTTG
>JAVQJX010160897.1:0-10914 GCA_036025115.1 Ambassis agassizii
AATATGATTCAACAGATAGTAGAGGATTAGATGAGTTGTGACAAAGTTGTGACTAACATCCTCTGACATCAGTGGGCTGATGTCATGTTTTTTTTATCCTATGGAAATGTTACTGTTTCAATCCTGCAGCTGGATGAAGACAAGCTGCCTCTTCCAGCTAATTTTACACACAAGTTTGATCACTGCAAAATGTAATGTCAATTACAATCAAGAGTGGCTATTTTCTGGATAGGTTTGTGACAAGTTTGAACCATGACTCGTGCCTGTTGTGCCCTTGAGCTGGCCACCAAAAAATCTGGTCTCACTCAGCATTAGATCAGACTCTGTGTCTCCCAAAATAATACCCTGACTGCAGCTGGCCTCAATACTGAGAGTTGATGGGAACAAGATGCTAATCGTGTCATTCTGTCTCCTGCACCACCGCACCTAACATCTATATACCTATTTTTTTTATGAACCTAAGTCAGATTGAGAATCATCATCTTGACCTATTTGGCTCTGCGAGCACGCTCGATTAGTGATGGTGCAGTGAGTTATTTAAATGAGCTTTGACTCACAGTGGCCCGGCCTTCCCTGGAGCTTGGATCAGACGGGGACAGCGCACAGGCCCCTGTCCAGCCTATTATCGTCCTCCAAATCTTTAATCAAGCTGTCTGTAGAGGACAGTAGTACCCCGTCTGTCTTCTGGCCAAGCATTCATTTAGTGCTGCTTAACAATATCCAATCGACCCCCCCCCCCTTCCCCAATAGTGGTTTTCAAGCCAGGATCATCTCCTCGGTGCCAATTTCTCCTCAGTGACCCTTTCATCTCCTCTTCCCTCGGACACATATTGTACAAGGATATGAGGGGGGCTCTTGTATTTGGTGAGGTGTTTGAAAATCAAGCTCTCTCGCTCTCTCTCTCTCCACATTCAGTCAGCTGCTCACTGCAGCCTGATTTAATGCAGTGGAGTTTAGTTCTCGGCACTTGTTCGGTTTAATGCCGCAGCCTCAGAGACAAGAGGGCTGGGAGGAGATTTAACAGTTTATTTGTTCTTTATCTCAGTGTGTCATCCAGCATATTGTATCTGTGATAAATTTCAGAGGCGATTATATTCTTCTATACCACATATGCACAATGAAAATTGAAATTTAGATAGCAGTTAAGAAATTAAATGTCTCTTAAATGATGCGCTGGACTTGTTTTCTATGAGTCTAATATTTTGTTTGTTTGTTGGCATTGTTGTTGTTGTTGTTGTATTAGGGAATTTAATAACTAATCAGTTACTTATTGAGCTAAGTACAGGTGAGAATGTAATGTTTATAGGCAATGCTAAAATGTAACAATAAGTTTGTAAGATAAATCAGCATAAAATGTGTTTACAGTCAGAAAGTGCCTCTGGTTCTTTCTCAGACCAAGACACTGAATAATTAATCCACTCTGCTTAATGAAATCCTTTTTGTTAAAAGGAAGGACATTTAAGTTCTGCTTGAAATAAATGAGATGAAATACCCACATGTTGGACCACAGCAGCAGCTTATTGAAACACTGTACTGCTGATGACATTACTGCTGCTGCAGCTTGTCATTTTTTTTGATAATCCAATGAGGATTAACAGTGTTCCCGGTAAGGAAAAAAAAAGATGATAAAAAAGGTGATCAAATATATTCAGTCCAACACAGATACAGATAGCAGAAGGAATATTTCATGTCTCTACCAGTGGAGTTGACCTACTAAACTGCACCTGAGATACACAGTGCATATGCATACTTACAAAAACATGCTGCTTGTGTCTCCAATCACTGATGAAGTGTTTTTATCTTTCTGAAAACATTCACCCAAAGACGTTTATTTTATTTTTGTCTCTTGCTTTTCTTTATTTAATCTGTGATGTTACCTTCATTGAATCAAAATTGGACTGTAATAATTGCGTTTCCTATCATAGCTCAAATAAATGAAAGCACACTCCACTCACCATGCAAGAAACCAACAGGCTACTGCATTGTTGTTTGTTTATTGAAACAGTCAGCCTACTGCTAGGCTTCTGTGACACCACATAAACTCTATGCTCACATATTGTGGCATCTCTCACGTTATTGTATCTTCCTCTACTTGTCTTTACCGCATTGCTTATTCTCTGGACATATATTAATGTGATTTATACATTTATATTGCTGTTTGCAGCCTGAATTCAATAGCTCATATTTCAAATGTATCATCATATATCAAATCACATCATAATGGTGTGGGATTGAGTTGAGCTCTCAGCATCTACATTTAAGTGCAGCTCTCTTATCATGTGCAGACAGGCTTAATGGCATGCTAACACGAGGCTGTCTATCCCTGTTATGTTATAGATACAATAACACATACACGAGGCTGAAGTAATGCTGATCAGTGACAGTGCCTTTTATATGTGTGGTTTATAGGAGCAGAGCTCAGAAGGGCCTCCTCCTCTTTCTTTGACCCAGGAAGCTAAAGAGATGACTCTGGATAATCCAACCTCCAATGATGAGCTGGACACGCCCACTTCCAATGCTTCTGTGGTGACCTCCACCAATGAAAGCTCCACAGAGACCGACACCCCACAGCAGACTGACACTGAGGTTCATAACTTAATGGTGACTTTATTGTTACTAAAATTGGAACAAGCTGATGCTTCTAAGATAGTGCAAACTTAGCCAAATTGGTCTTTGTGTTAATTATACAATAAATGAATTGCAGTTAGTTTCTGTTTCAGTGAGGTATAGATTTATATACTTTTGTGCTGAAGAAACAAAGAACACTTTTTTTCTTAAGCTCTGCAATGAGAGAGTTAAAATCAAAATCAATTTACAATACCAGACAATTAAATTTCCTGCAATTTACTCTCCTTCTGAACAGTGGCTGGACCTCAAGTTGTTTCATCAGAGTCCAATCTAAACTAATTCTCAACTAAGGAGTATTCATTATTCTTTGGCAGGAACCAAGAATTCATTATTTACTGGAGGCTTAGAATGTGCTGAAACAATGATGATTGATCATCGCTATAAGAAATTGAATGGGCTGTACAGTTTAAGCAAAATGATAAACACACACTGCAGACAGCATGTTTGGTCTGTTCCTAGTAAATTAAGACCAAACACTTCCTGCTCTGACTGTGAATGCGCCGATTTAGTGAAATTTAAAGGAACAGAGGAGACCTGCAGACCTTTCAGACAAATGGGTTGTTACAGACTCATGTGGTTTCAGATCTGCAGAGATAATACTTTGGGTGCCTCGTTCTTTGCAGGACTCCAAGGCTGTGGAGCAGGAGGGCGAACAGGTTATAAGTGAGACCCAAGAATCCTCAGAGACTCAGATGGAGAACCTCCAGACACCAGATACACCTGATCTCACATCGACTCCAGTGATTCAAGATGACACACCCACTGAACCTGCTCCTGAAGCAAACACTGAACCCTCTGAATCTGTCACCACCACCACAACAACCAGCAGTACCACCACAGCACCCTCACAGCCTCCACAGCCAGGAGAACCACAGCCAGTGAACCCAGACAGCCAGAGGAGAGTGTACAACCTCCCCGATGCCTACAGAACAATCGGTGGGGACTTGTGTCCAGGATATGGCAGCCTGTCCCGTGTTAGCCTCCACAGCTACTGGCCCACCAAAAACTTCCAGCCTGGAGCTCACTACACCTTACCCTTTCTCAGAGACAGCTATGCCCCCCCAGCTCTTACCAGCCAGGCAGAGGAGGATGGCCTCAGTGACCGGGGTGAAAACCCTCTGGACATGAAGACAGACCACCCGGCTGCCAGTTACCAAACACTTGGGGGAATCCATCAGTTTAGGCCAATTACTACAATGGAGCTCCTCAGGGAGCCCTCCAGAACCAGGTATGGGAAAGCATTTTCAGCTTTATTGATCCCACAGTTTTGAAAATTGTCGTGCTTAGATGTAAGGTCACATACAGATCAGTTTCTAGGTGGACATTTTAAATGATCGGTCAGGGCCACAGAGATATCAATATGGTCTTTGATAATGAGTTCACCTCAAGCAAAGGTAAAGTAGGTAAGGAGGTAAGGTTCAGTTTTCAGTTTAAGTTATCTTAATATGACACAAGAATGAAGTGTGTGTAAAATATATTTTTCCTGCCATACTAACAATATACAAACACACAGCCGTCTATTTAATTTTTTCTCTGAGACAATCTGCTGTGATGATAATGCATATTAAACTGTCTGTTTCCATGCTTGGATAATAGACATACAGCAGTTAAGAGGCAGCTGGTATCAATCAGGAATGGCAGACTGCTGCAAAGTTGATAAATAAGGAGGTTTACCTGATATTGCCTGCCAGAAGCTTTTCCCTTTGCCCGTATAGTAGAATGACAGAATTGTTTGCAAAGGATACAGTGAAGCTGAGTCTATTAGACTCAGAAACTCATCTGAACATGTTTCTGTCAACATGGTGAATAGAAACGGTCATTTTAGGAGACTATTCTGTTTGTTGTTGAGAATTCGATGAGACAGTATATCTTTGCACATCAACAACAGAATAGGTTGATTGGCTTTTGTTGTTTCCCTGGATGTACATGGAAACCTGCCACAGACCAAGAAATAGTTGAGTGTACAAGATCTTTAAAATCATGACATCTCATCTTTGGACTTTGTTTTCATAGAAGAAGACTTCTGAGAGCAGCTTCATATTCAATATACAGACTCTAGGGTTTATCTTCTTTCCAAATTAAATGTAAGATAATGGTAATGAATGCTATTACTGTCCTGTTTTGCATGACCATCTGTCTCCTCAGAAGTGGCTATGACGACGCTTTCATGGCCCAGCTGGAAGGAAACCTGAACCCTTTCTTCCAGGCCATGTGCCGAGCACAGACCCTGCAGCTACCCCACAAGCGAAGCAGCATGGTCAGCCTGGACAGCATCCGAAGAGACCCGCGCTGGAGAGACCCCAACCTGCATGAGGTAATTTCGATGCTCAGCCACCCGATGGACCCAGTCAAGTCCAATGCCGCTGCTTATCTGCAGCACCTGTGTTATGAGAACGACCGGATCAAACAGGAAGTCCGTCAGTTGAATGGGGTGCCCATCTTGGTGGAATTATTGGACCATCCAAAACCTGAGGTCCACCGCAAGGCCTGTGGGGCTTTGCGCAACATTTCCTATGGAAAAGATCACAATAACAAAATGGCCATCAAGAGCTGTGATGGCATCCAAGCTTTAGTGAGACTATTGAGGAAATCCAGCAGCATGGAGGTTAAGGAGTTAGTCACAGGTAAAGCTGAATTCTTTAATCTCAAAGGGTCAATCATAACAGAAGTTATTCCTGTATTCTTAATTATATTCTGTCCCTGCAGGCACTCTGTGGAACCTTTCATCACATGAGCCTCTAAAGATGATGGTCATCAACCATGGACTTCAAACGCTGACTGATGAAATCATCATCCCGCACTCAGGCTGGAGGAGAGACTCGACTGATTCGTCCAAACTGCAGAGCGCTGACTGGACTACTGTCTTCAAAAACACCTCTGGATGTCTGAGGTGCTGTCTCACAGACAGAAAATGACATCTGCTGCTTTGTGTTTGTGCTGCTTTGCTAAAGAAAAAGTTGTTTCTGCAGGAACGTCAGCTCGGATGGAGCAGAGGCTCGACAGAGATTGAGGGATTGTGAGGGGCTGGTGGATGCTCTCCTTCATGCCCTTCAGTCAGCTGTGCTCAACAAAGACACGGACAACAAGGTCTCAACAGTAAATTCAGATTATCAGTTTTAATATTAACTGGCCAATTGCCCATGGCTTATTTTAGAATTGTAATAGCATCCAGTTTTGATTGATATATTCTGTTTCTACAGTCGGTAGAGAACTGTGTCTGCATCCTCCGAAACCTGTCCTACCATGTTCACAAAGAATTACCAGGAGCTGAGCGGTTTCAGGAGCTCCATGCTAACCATCTGATGAGATCAGTGGGACATCAGAAGAAGAAGACTGAGGCTGACTGTTTTGCAGGGAAAAGACCTAAAGGTTGGTAGACAATAGTTTTCATTGTCTCTGTTGTGTGTTGTGGATTGAAGGTCTTGGCATTCATCACTTTAACACCATCCACCCATACATCACAATGATAACCTGTGGTATTAGGGGGGCTGATCTTGGTTTAATTATACTAGTGTTTTTTTTAATGTTTTTTTGTTTTGCTGTTGGCAGTCTCAAATCCAGTTTCACATTTCCATCCCTCTCTCTCAGAATCTCCACTGAGACTCTGAATATTTTATATCCATAGACACAGTAGAGTTGATGATAGATTTTATTCTGCTGGAAAAATGCCAGGTTCCAAAATTGAAAAGAGCTTGGTTATTGTTACTTTGTTTCAAATGTGTCCAGGTTTTACACCTGCCAGCGTTACAAGTTTTATGGTTTTCGGCAATGCTTAAATTGACTTCTCAGTTTGTCTATGTCTTGCGACAAGGAGGAGCTTTGTCTTTCTCTGCAACTGCGTCCTTCTGCAGCTAATCTCTGACATTGGTCTTTCTTCTTTTTCTTTCACACCATGTCTAACAGAGGAGTGGTTCAATCAAGGTCAGTCTGCTCGTTATACTTGAGTGTTTTTGCAGCAGTAATATTGTTATTGGACTCATTATGTTGTCTGTGTACTGATAAATTAAATCTGTGTTTGTGTGCATGTGTGTATCTGTGATGTACAGGTTGGAAAAATGGATTTATGGACAGAAAATACAGTACATTGGATTTACCAAAACATACAGAGATAATGAAAGGTATATCTTTACACAAATGAGGAGGAGGAGGTCTTACATTATCACTAATAGCTGTCATATTATCAGTATTTGCTGTATAAGCATGATGTTGGCATGGCCTGAAAGATGATTCATTTAAATGCATAGCCACACATCAGCACCTGCACCCCTTGCAGAGAGCTTTATTACTAAAACAAAATGGCCAATCAGTCGAAAAGGCTGTGAACATTTTACCTAGCAGCATTTCTGGCATCATAAAACAGGTTCTGGCATTTCCTCACAAAACACCTAGATCCTGTTCTGTGCATTTATTGTGTTTCTAAACCATGAATGTAGTCTGTATAAATAAATCTTACAATAGTGTAGCCCTCAATACTGTACACTGTGGCTACCATTAGACCAGAGCTTATGCCTCCCACGCTGCAGCCAGTGAATGCAAATCAGAATGACAAGCATGTTACCATTCAGGGTCAGCTTTATAATACTTGTCAGCCATCCAGCAGTCTCTACTGGCTTTGTACAACAAACAAATTTCTGCAGGAGTCTACAGTAGTTGTAATTTTCCTCCAATCACATTAATCCACAGATTGAGCCATTGACCTACAGAAAAAAAAATCTAGAACATATTTGCATTTGCATAAAGCTTTAAAATAGTAACATTTCTCCGTATTTCTGTTTAAGGGTTGGAGCTGTTGTACCAGCCAGAGGTGGTGAGGCTTTACCTGTCTCTTCTCACCTGCAGCCACAACCACAACACCCTGGAGGCAGCTGCAGGAGCGCTGCAGAACCTCTCTGCGGGACACTGGGCTGTGAGTAGTTATTTGGGGAGCACACAATAATTTATATAGTTGTCAAGTGACACTTGCTACACAAATTTGCAGGTTTGACTGCTGAGAATGAGTGCTTATGTGTAATGAGAACATCTTCGCACAGTGTCAGTGGAGCGGATCCAGGGTGTGTTTCCTCACAACATCATCACTCTGCTCTTCAGCTTCAGGAGTGACTCAAAATAGTAAAGAAATCACAAAATGAATTGGGGAGGGGGCTTGGCTCACCCTCTGTGTTAGTCTGTAAAGTGTAGGGTCAAAGAAGACAGCCTCCTCAGGGCCCTTAATGAGAGAAATGTGTGCACAAAGCTTTTTTTTTCTCCCCTTGGCTGGTTTTGTTTATGAGGCGACATTATTAATCAGCTTAATTTAAATGGACTCTCTGGACTGACCTTGTCATCAGTGTATATGATCAAAAATAAAGTTTGCAGTTATGTGCCCCCATAGATCTTTCAATATACTTTTCCAAAATATAGTGTGCCATGAGTGTCACTGTCAATTAAGATCAAGACTCTTTGATTAAAGGAGTTGTACAAGCTTTTAATTTTGAGTTTGTTAAAGGTTATCCTCAGATTTTGTTCCCTTTTGTAGTGGTCCAGCTATATTCGTGCAACAGTGAGAAAAGAAAAAGGGCTGCCCATTCTGGTAGAGCTGCTGCGTTCTGATGTGGACAAAGTTGTGCGTGCTGTGGCTATCGCTCTTCGAAACCTGGCCATGGACAGAAGGAATAAGGACTTAATAGGTACAGGTTCTTACCTTGCATCTACTCCACTTGACTCTGCACCTGCATGCTAACTTTGCTGTCTGTGTGTGTCGTCACAGGGAGCTACGCTTTGAGGGACCTGGTCGGCAATCTGCCATGTGGGCAGCAGCACCCAGCGAAGAACCTTGAGGGAGACACGGTGGTGTCTATTCTGAACACAATCCATGAAATCATCACAGATAACCCTGAGAATGCCCGGGCACTTATACAGGGTCACGCTGTACAGAAACTGGTGGCCATCAATAAATCAAGGTGAATTCTAAAGAAAGTACTTTTTATACGTACATGTAGACAATTAAAAGATACAGCTTTTCACTTAACAATAAAAAATAATAATTTAAAACCTAAAAGATGTTTAAAAAATGAAAAAAGACAAACATGTGATGGTATCAGTGCTTCTGCTTAATTTGTGTTGATACTGCTGACACAGCCTCAGTGCTTTTTCGCATGATATTATGAGCATCCCAGGGCTTTCAGAAATGGATTTTAATCACTGGGACAGCATTGTCCCAGAGCTGTCCTCTGCTGTTTACAACAATGTGCAATGATTTGTTGTCAGTCAATCAGCACGGGAGACCAAGGCAGCTTCCCATGTGCTGCAGACAATATGGGCCTACAAGGACCTGAGAAACATGCTGAACAAGGCAGGCTGGAACAAGAGTCACTTTAAGGTATCTGCTTATTGAAAGTATTTTTCATTTCATTTCATTTCTATTTTGTGGTGATATAAAACTCAGTCGTATTTTAGTGCCAGTGGTGGTTTGATGAAGTATGAAAGTTTGATTAGGGGTAATGATGTTTGGCTTTAATTTGAACCCATAGTAAGCTAAAATATGCTTTTTGTGCAGCTGGGTGTAGCATGAATAAAGCCAACCAAGCCAATGTGCACATATAACATAATAATATCAGGCACACTTGTCATCTAGTAACATGATGTTATGTTTGTTTTTCAAAGACCACAACCACTGGAGTGAGTAAAAAATCCAAGAGCGGAAAACAAGGCAGTGATGACATCACCCTGCCGCTCATGGACAAAAACCAAGGTCAGAAAATCACTGCACGCATTCCTTCAGCAAAATGTTATTAAACCATCATCTAAATGAGAAAAGTGTCCTCTAGCTCAGGGAACAAAAAAACGCTCTTAAACATATGGAGGTTCTTGACATGTCAGGGACAAAGAAGTGGGCATTTTCAGTCTCTGACCATATTCCTCTGAAACATACCCTTAAACCAGTGATGTGCTGCCAAGGTTATCATTGCACAGACTTGGCTCATTAGCCCGAACAGTCTCTCCCAGAGGCAGGGCAGGCTCACGCATCACCAGTCACATTTCATTTGGATGGTATTTCCATAGGGCACCCTCATTCCCATGTCAAGAGCGACCTCTAGCTTCCTATTAAAACCAGGAACTTTCTCTAAGGCTTCTGTATGAATTATGAAGACTACTTAAACTTCTTTTATTATTCATAATTATTTATTAAGCAAGTGAGGCATTAAAAATTAGCCAAATAACTTTTTAAAAATAAAATACAATCATAGCTGAGGGTGTAAGTACCCTTGTACTTCCATAGTATATTGATGGAATTCAGTCCATAATACAACTGTGAGTGTACAACAGCAGGCAAAGATGCAAAATTCCGATGATTAGTGATCATCTTCTAAAACATTGTTGACAATTTCCCTAAATCTTATCTGCATATGTTCTCTTGTTATCTTTGAGTGTTTCCTAAACTAATTTACCTCATTGTCATAATGTTACTTTGCAGATGTATATTCCAGCATAGAGCCAAATGATAGAGTTGGAGAAGGGAAGGCGCCTGTTGTGGAAAGAGACGCTCTGCAGGTAATCATACTTTTTGACACACTCACTGCCTCCAACCACAACTCTTAAGTACAGGAATTTGGTTTTATAACTCTAAATTATAGTGTCTTTATTACCTATGATTTGAGAATATTTTAAAGGATTTCTTTCTCATGCTAATGAACTAAAAACGTCTGTTTGCATATTTCTTGTGGAGCAGGCGATCAGTGAAAGAAAACACTTCATCAGAGCTGGCAGGCCTGCAGTGGGCCTCATGGATAACAAACCTCCACCGCTGGACTCCTGGGTGTGAACATTAACCACACAGTCAGTCAGGCGAGTTAAATCCAGTAGAGACACTTCTCCATTGGTGAAATACTGATCATTCTTGTACAAACAACCAGACAACACATCCAGTTAAAAATAATTTTGTTTACTGGAAATAATGTGCCAAACATTTACATGTATTTATTATGGAGGACAAGATATTTTACAGATTTATCATTTAAAATGATAGACTTATAACAGATAACGTACAACATATAGCCCAAATATGCAAACTGTGGTGACTCCAAAGAATGTATTACGTGTAAAATTAGAATCAACAGCGTAAGTTTATCAAGTCCTAAAATGACATTGTTGTTCATGGGCTTGAGATAGATCTAAAATAACTTTTTAACTATTTTTTAACAAGTGTGTGCAACATTTAGGATTACAGCTATCATCAGAATAACCACTCACATTATTTAGAATTTGGTTTATTCTTGATAAATCAGTAGACACAAGCAAGTCTGTATT
>JAVQJX010160912.1:0-12643 GCA_036025115.1 Ambassis agassizii
AGACACTAAACTTGGGATATTTCCAAAAGAACTGGATGTTTTTGATCAATTGTTCTGTGTGAGTTTAGAGAGTTTATTGTCACTAAACATTATGAATATTAATCTATGCTAAATGTAGACTTAATGTATCGCTTTGCTCTACAGATTCATTGGCTCTGTAAAAATCTCACTGAGAGACCTCTCCAGTGGACATGTGAAGTCCCTCTCGTCTAAGAATGTGCCATTGATCAATGAGAAACAACAACCTATTGGGGTGAATACACACAAATCCAAAATCAATGCACATACATATGCATGCACATACATATTAATTATTTACAACTGTCTCTATAAAATGTATCACCCAGGACTGATTGATCTCTGATTCACTCAATCACTCAATCTATATGCAAGCGTCAATGTGATAGAATCTGTGCTTCAGTATTCAAATGAGACGGTAGCTAATTAATCATGTATTCTTTTGTAGGCAACCGTTAATTTACTCATTGGATATGAGCCTCCCGCTAACTCTGCTCCAAACCTAAATGATCAGTCTGAAGGAGATATGTCTCATGTGGATGGTGGTAATACTGCTACAGTTAACTTTATTTTCAGAAGTCTGATGCAATAATAAGCCAAATCCTGATTATGTTTGATTGAATCAAGGGTAATTTTGTGGCTTTGTATCACAGCAGTGAGTGAGGAGGGTGATGAGGGAGAGGCAGGCATCGAGGGAGGAGACCAAGGTGGAGGTCAAGGTGCTCTGGCTTTGCCAAGCCAGCCTGGGAAGCCCAGTCACAAGCCAGTCCGTGTGAGCCGCAAGAGGCACCGAGCCCTGCCCAATAAGCCCCATGACTTCCAGGTATTGTCGCAGACATCACATATAGATTGTGTGTCCTTTCAGCTCTGTTCGAGGGCAAAAAGAAAGCTTTTTCCAGTTTACAGTGAATGTATTTGAGCAAGCTTGTGTCACCGCTGATTAAGTTGGTATTTGACAGTTCAAATGAATCAATGGCTCCTCTTCAAAAAGTAAATTGTGTGACTGTTTGTTCAGCTGCCTTGTTGTTAATTGTAACATCCAGGTTAGAGTCCGAGTTATTGAGGGTCGACAACTGCCTGGCAACAACATCAAGCCTGTAGTTAAAGTGAACGTATGTGGACAGACACACAGGACAAGAATTAGACGAGGAAACAACCCATTCTTTGATGAGGTATATGAGACCATCCTCCTCATGTTTAAATAACTCTGGCCTGTCTTTTTTAACACTCTCTCTTTTCTTTTTGGTCATGCAATCTCTTTGAGCTTCAGTAACATCTTGAGCAGCCCTTTTTTGCAGATTGACACTCACAACTTTCACTTGTACCTCAGTGTCTTTGTGTATCTCAAGATTGTCAGTTAAAAATGTTGTAAGTTCCATAATTTTCTGCGATCGCTCATACCTAATGTATTCAGTGACCACAGGCTTCTTTAATCTGTGTTTTTCTGTCCCTCAGATGTTTTTCTACAATGTCAACATGCTCCCCTCAGAACTGCTTGATGAGAGTATTAATCTACGTGTATGTATCATCTTTGTTTTTTGTGAAAATGAAACTATATTTTTAAATAAAAGGACACCCTTCAACCCCTGCCAATGATATATTTTTTAAAAAAGAGTAAAATTTAAATTCTATATATTTCTCTTCACAGGTGTATGACTCATTTTCCCTCAGAGCTGACAGTCTGTTGGGAGAGTTTAAGGTGTGGCCTGCCAGCTGTTTTTATTCTTTAACCTTGGTGTAATCTCATCATCACATTTGAATGTTTTTCTCTTGTAAATCTAGCTGGATGTTGGCTACATCTATGATGAACCTGGTCATGCCATAATGAGGAAATGGCTCCTCTTAAGTGATCTAGATGACATCAACTTGGGGGCAAGAGGTTACTTGAAAGTCAGCATAATTATTGTCGGCACAGGAGATGAGACACCAGTATGAAAGGCTTCTAACTTAGCAGCAAATTTCTCTCTCAAAACAACAACAGAGACAGACTCTCTCTTCTCCTCTACTTTTCTTCTTTACAGACAGAGAGGAGAGACTCGGTTGATGAGCAGGATGACATAGAGAGTAATCTGTTGGTCCCGGCTGGTGTCACCATGCGTTGGGCCACTCTGAACCTGAAAGTCTATCGTGCTGAAGACTTGCCACAGAGTAAGAGCACTTCTTTCTGTCTCAAGTCTATTCAAGAAAACTTTATTTAGAGAAGACTTGTTGTCAACGTGTTGCAGTGGATGATGCCTTCGTTCAGACAGTAAAGCAAGTCTTCGGAGGGAATGGAGATAGGAAAAACTTGGTGGATCCATTTCTGGAAGTCAGCTTTGCTGGGAAGAAGGTATTTTGTGCTACATGTTTAAACAAAAACATAGGTTGTTGTTGTTATTAGTGTGTGAAAATTTCCCAATTTCCTGTTTTAGCTGCACACCAAAATCAATGAGAAAAATGCTAATCCTGAGTGGAATCAGCTCATTAATCTTCAAGTCAAAGTAAGAAAGTTATATATAATATACATTTAGTTTGATTACAATTTGAAAAATACTTAAACACATCATGTCTGTCTCTGTAGTTCCCATCCATGTGTGAATGTGTCAAGTTGACCATGTATGACTGGTAAGAGTTTATATTCACTCACAGACACAGGAGACAATATCCCCACCAACATTTGACATGTATTTATTCTCATCAGGGATCGTCTGACCAAGAATGATGCCATAGGGACAGCATTTCTGAATCTGAGCAAAATGTCTTCCTCTGGGGCAGAGTTTGAAGGTAATATAGTAATATAGTAGTGTTTTAATTCCATATTCAGTGCTTACATTAACCATGTCTGTGGTCATTATATATTAACTGTGTGTGCTCTTCCATGTTGTGGTCTGTTTACGCCTCTCCTCCACCTAAGATAGTTAGTCTAGGAAGTACCTCCTTAGTGTGCGAACTCTATTAAAAACTTTTTTTCGTTTTCTTACCCCAATTTGTTTGTTGTTTCTTTTTTTATTTATTTTAAACAGACACACAAGCTGAAAATCCCAGTGCTGTCTCTGAATGTATGTACAAAATCATGCTTTTTGTTTTGTCTTTACTAACACCTGCATGACACACAACATAGAAGAATATATTTTACCATAACTGTTCTAGTGAGTGTTTAGTTTAGTTTTGTCTGCCTCTGATCTATTGTCACCTCATGGTTTCATACAGTAACTTTGTTTTTAAATGGAGGGCCTGTCTGTTACAGTGAGCACTGCTGCATCAGAGGTCGGTTTTCTCCCAGCTTTTGGGCCCTGCTATGTCAATCTGTACGGGAGCCCAAGAGAATTCACTGGCCTGCCAGACCCATATGAGGACCTAAACTTTGGAAAAGTAACACATCCCATCAGTTCAATATTCGTAGTTTAAGAAAAATGTATATATGTTTTCTTTCATTTGGATCTGTTCCAGGGAGAAGGTGTTGCATACAGGGGCAGGGTCCTTGTGGAACTGTCCACTCAGTTGGATGGAAAAGTTGATAAGAGTGTGGATGACATGTCCAGTGATGACATTCTAGTGGTACAGGTATGGGCTACACACTGTACACCTACTGTAAGGGAAAAAAAGAGAAAAAAAAAGTCTTCAGTTCTCAGCTTCTAACACTGTTGCATCTTCTCAGAAGTACCAGCGGAGGAGGAAGTACTCCCTGTGTGCTGTGTTCCACAGTGCCTGCATGCTCCAAGAGCCAGGAGAGCCAATCCAGTTTGAGGTCAGCATTGGTAACTACGGCAACAAGCTGGACTCCACATGCAAGCCCCTGGCATCCACCACCCAGTACAGCTTTGCTGTGTTTGATGGTATGAAAATAAGTCAACCTTACTTACTAAACATTAAATTAATATTGTCTCTCTCTAAAGCTCTTTGGCGCTCTAAGTTTGTACCCCATTATTTTGTGGTCAGCTTCACAGCATGTGTTTAAACTAATAGTGTGTGTATTCCACAGGTAATCACTACTATTACCTTCCCTGGGCTGATACTAAGCCTGTAGTGATTCTCACTTCATACTGGGAAGACATCAGCCACCGTCTGGACTCTGTCAATGCCTTCCTATTCATCGCTGACAGACTGGTGAGGTCATAGCAGCACATTAGGACAATGTGTTCCTCAGTGGTGCACATGTCTGCACAGGTAGTCATTAACCACCTGCCTCATATATTGCAGGAGTCTCACCTTATGTCTTTGAAAACAGCCATCCTAGCAAAAATGCCTGCGACGCGTCTGGCAGAGATTTGGCTCAAACTCATGAACCACATGATAGATGACCTAAACAGGTAAAACTATAACACCTGTTGTATGACGTTATGCCATCATTAGATAATGTGTTGGTGTTAGGTCAGCTGCATTTGCAGATTCTCCAGCTGTGTTTAGTTTTTAGTTTTAATTTTTTATTACATACTCTAAAATGTCACCATGTTTTGCAAGAACGATTCCTTCACAATTTCCAACCTGACTGGTTTTGACAGTCTTCAGCTTCCATCACTGGAGGGTCAGTCCAACATCACAGCGTTGGATCTCCAAATGAAGAATCTGCGTGATTCTGCTGTGGGCAGTATCCTACAGATGGCCTGTCGTATGAAAGAACATGCCACAGATGTCAAGGCTACCATCAGTGACATTGAAGACTGGCTAGAGAGAATCAAACAGCTGGCAGAAGAGGTCAGGGGGAAATAGTTTACTGGGTGATACGACATTATGTGGGTAAAAACGATATTTATCTTTTAAATGTCTTCATCAGCCTCAGAACAGCATGCCAGATGTGATCATATGGATGTTGAGAGGGGAGAAGAGGGTGGCTTATGCCCGGGTCCCAGCCAATCAGATCCTGTACTCTAACTTCAGTGAACAGGCTTGTGGCAAACACTGTGGAAAGACCCAGACCATCTTCATGCAGGTACTACACAAAACAGCCTATAATCAATTGATGCATTTTCATACATTTGTAAAATTTCTTGTTTTCGTTGATCTGTCAGTACCCCATGGACAAAGAGAAAGGTGTGAAGATCCCTGTTCAGGTGCGTGTCAACATGTGGCTCGGTCTGTCTGCCCATGAAAAGAAGTTCAACACCTTCTCAGAGGGAAACTTTAGTGTGTATGCAGAAATGGTATGGTGTCTACACAAAGCATTCTCTCAGTGAAAAAATGCACATTTCTGAACTCTGACTCTCCTCCTGCAGTACGAGAACCAGACTCGGGTATTTGGAAAGTGGGGAACCACCGGTCTGGTTGGTCGCCACAAATTTTCAGACGTGACTGGAAAGGTGAAACTGAAACAGGAGCGCTTCCTGCCACCACGTGAATGGGAGTGGGAGGGAGACTGGTTTGTTGACCCGGAACGATGGTGAGTTCAAGAGACTCATTTTGTCACACAGTGTGTATACAGTAGATTCAAGTGCAAAAATCCTGTTATCACTGTCTAGATGGAATTTTGTTCTTATTTAAGTATCCTATTTAAGTTCCACATTCCATAAATACCACATGTAATCAAACATTTACCCACAATCTCAAAATTTTCGTCATTTCCTAGGCAACATTCACATTAATAGAAGAGGGTGCTGTGACTGTATTATTAAAAATATCTGAGATAAAGTTACATCATGCTCTCTCTTATAAACCTGTGTTCTACCACGTCAGTCATGTCCTTCCCCCGTTCCTCTGAGTTTTGGGATTCCAGCTTCAGCATTCTTATTTTAGGCCCTTAATTTGCCTTTCTTGCGCTGTTAATTATTTGAGATTTCCAGATATAAAATCAAAATGTATGGTTCTCATCATGAAGCCTTTTACCTTATTTATTTGTTTTATCAGGTATTGTCATGAATGTGCCAGGCACAATTTAGAGCCATATCATAAACACAATCACAGGAAATGAAAGGAATTTTGGCAACAGTCATTGTTTTGGTTTAAGGAGGTTTCTTTCCCTCCATTTGTGGCTCATGGGTTTGAAGTGTTTACATTCTCCCACCAAGGTTCATGTAAATACTTTTATGTCTCTGAACCCTTGGCTATGTTGACATGTTTATAGTGGTCTTACATAGCTCCTGTCTTAGTCACCTGTGTGCTTTCTAAAGTCTCTTGACAGAAGCAGATGCCGGACACACCGAGTTCATGGATGAAATCTTTCAAAATGAAACACGTTTTCCTGGTGGCGAGTGGAAACCTGCTGCAGAGCCATACACAGATGTGGTACACAAACATAGATACTGTTTTTTTATTATGCACTATCTTACCTGTCTAAGATCAAACACAATTGTGGCAGAAAATGGCTTAACATGGATGCTGTCTTAAATAGTGTATTTCTGAGTATATGAATGCTGGTGTGTGTCTGTTGTGTAGAATGGTGAAAAAGTTTTAAGCCCAGGAGAGTTTGAGTGTCCACCTGGATGGAGCTGTGAGGATGACTGGAGCATTGACAGCAACAAAGCTGTAGATGAGAAAGGTAACAAGAGACATGTGCCATCACAATCTTCAGTGTGTAGTTTTTAGTGTTAACCATGTGTGTATTTTTGCACTAAGGCTGGGAATATGGAGTTACCATTCCCCCTGATGATAAACCCAAATCTTGGGTTGCAGCAGAGAAGATGTACCACATCCACCGCAGGAAGAGGCTCAAAAGATGGAGAAGGAAGATATCGGATAAAGTGGCTTCTGCTGAGGTGAGGAAGAGTAATTGGTTGAGTTAAAACAGTAGACTTTGGTACAGTATGTCATTGTTTTCTTGTAAATGTGTTTATTTCAGAGACAAGAACCAGGGGAAGGGTGGGAATACTCCTCACTGATTGGCTGGAAGTTCCACAGGATGGAACGCTCCTCTGACACATTCCGTCGCCGCCGCTGGAGGAGAAAGATGGTCCCATCAGACTGCATCGGGGCGTCAGCCATCTTCAAACTAGAAGGGGCATTAGTGAGTGTTGCTTAACAGCTCTGAGTAATATTGCCAAATATATTGCTGAACATATTGCTAAATGTGTCTAATCTTATTCACTAAACAAATCAGTTGTCATAGCAACAGCATTTACTCTATGCCATTTGAGTCATATCCTGTCATTATTCACCCTCTCGTTGCTAACATAACTCAGGAAGTTTATTTCAGTTCTGTATTTTGTGCTTTCAATTTTCTCCAGTTTAGCTCAAAAGTGTTTCCTTTTCATCATCTCAGTCTATGTTTTGTTAACAGGGGGTTGATGTTGATGAGAAGGCTTCCAAAACGGATGCAGCCAAACTCTTTGGTGCCAACACACCCACTGTTTCCTGCCACTTTAGCCGTAAGTAGCTGCCTAAGATAAAATTAATTCCTGGTCTTTAAACACTACTTCCTGACTGCTCCTAATGCAAGATAACATTGACATCTGAAAGTCTGCAAAATTGGAATAAATCCATGCATTATCAGGTGTCATATGAGGTAAAGTTTGACATGTTGATATCAAAATGATTTTCCTCCAGGATCTTACATTTATCATCTGAGAGTGTATGTGTATCAGGCAAGAAATCTCTGTGCCATGGACAAAGACAGCTTCTCAGGTAAATGACAAAGTCTCACTATAAGCAGACAAAACCAGTCAAAAGTCAGTCATATTTTTCTCAGAATACACATTTCTTCTCTAGATCCCTACGTCCATGTGTCATTTCTGCATGTGAGTAAGACCACAGAGGTCATAAGGACTACACTGAACCCCACATGGGACCAGACCCTAATCTTTGAGGACATTGAAATCTATGGTGACCCACAGACCATTGCCCACAACCCTCCAGATGTTGTCCTGGAGCTGTATGACAGCGATCAAGTGGTGTGTTTAATTTGCCAAATATCAGATTAATCATATAATTATAGCTGCTTTAAGCTGTATGCTTGATTTGTTAGGGTAAAGATGAGCCCATGGGTCGCTGCACATGCCCCCCTGTGGTGAAACTGAACCCCAGTGTGGCTGTCAGTCCTAAGCTACTGTGGTTCCCCGTCACCAAAAAGGGTCGCAGTGCAGGAGAGGTACTGCTTGGTGCGGAGCTTCTCCTGAAAGACAAGGTACAGAAGACACTGAAATATAGTGTAGTGAAGTCTACCACAGGAGGCAATAACTGGATTCCTTTTACCCTAAAGGCTAATGACGAGGATCTGCCTCTGGTGCCTCCACGGCGTGGGGAGAAGCTCTACATGGTTCCTCAGGGAATCAGGCCAGTAGTGCAACTCACTGCGATTGAGGTACACGTTCAAGGCTCCTATAAATTCTCACTGCACCCATTACATGATCAGACATGATCAGTCAAACCCAAGATCCCTTCCTTCCTTTAACTTATCTACTTTTCTTAATACTCCTTTAATCTATCTGTAGTGTGTTAATGTTTTTATTTGACCACAGGTCTTGACTTGGGGTTTGAGGAACATGAAGACCTACCAGCTGGCCACAGTCTCCTCTCCTAGTTTGATAGTGGAATGTGGTGGTGAGATTGTTCAAACTGCTGTAATCAAAAACTTCAAAAAGAACCCAAACTTCCCTGGATCTGTGCTGCTCCTGAAAGTGGTACTTACCCTTAAACTTTCTAAAGCCGATTCACATACTAGATGTGTAGTAATAAATTTATCTGAATTACTGCTGACACTGCCTGTTCACCTGCTGCTCACCTAGCCTCTTCCCAAGGAGGAGATGTACACCCCTCCCATTGTGCTGAAGGTAATCGACCACAGACCGTTTGGAAGGAAACCTGTTGTGGGTCAGTGCACCATCGACTGTCTGGAGGCGTTCCGCTGTGACCCGTATCGTCTCAACAATGAAGTCTGCATGTCTGCAAGAGGTAACCATATATACAGTATAGATATACATTCATCTAATCACACTGCCTCATACAGTACAGAGGAGGTTGATTATTATCCTCTGATAATCCACAGTGGCAATGATAGCAGCTGCCCATGGAGATGTTGTCATAAACATTGATGAGAGACCCATCATGAAAACTGAGGTAAATACAACATAGACACAGCAGCCACATATTCCCATCTACTTCTTTGTAATAAGTATTCTTGTATTTCTTCCCACTTTGCAGCTTCAAGCAGAAAAGGTGAGATTTTCTCCTTTCAAAGTTTTTTCTACCACCTCTAGATACAACTTTTGATGATACTACTAATCTTTTATTTTCTCTTGTGTAGGAAGTGGAGGGTGTGGACTGGTGGAGCAAGTTCTATGCCTCTGTCGGAGAGCAGGAAAAATGCGGACCTTATCTTAATAAGGGATACGACAAGTTGCAGGTGACAACATGTTATACCCACCACAAAAAATAAAGAACTGGTTGAATCTGTCCTTTGGTGTCTGTTGGCTTTAACTGTCACTTAACCAGCAGTATCCAAAAAAAAGACTTTAGTCTTTAAGTCATAGGAGTCATTAAGAAAAAAGAATGCAATTTCTGTGATGTTTCATAGCTCCTGTTTTTTGTAGGTGTTTAACTCTGAATTAGAAGAGGTTGAAGAATTCCAGGGTTTGACTGATTTCTGCAGCACTTTTAAACTTCAGCGAGGAAAGAATGAAGATGATGAAGATGACCCCACAGTGGTGGGAGAGTTCAAGGTAAGACAGTGTGGCTGTCACTGTTGTCACTTCAGCTTGTCATTGTAGCTGAACTATGGGTTAAGCACCAGCTCTCTCCTGCTTGTTTCTGCCATCTGGTGGATATTTTAAGGTTACATAGAGTGGACCTAATTAGGCAGCTACAGAATGCTACAGCTTTTGAAGGGATGATTTGCAAACAGGAGGATAGTTTTATTAGTGAAACTTTAATCCTCTTCTGTCGCTGTATATTGATGCTACGTAATTTATGCTATTGATGTCTTTGGTGGCATTAGGGCTCATTCAAGATTTACCCTCTGCCTGATGACCCTGGGGTGCCAGCTCCACCTCGCCAGTTCAGAGAGCTTCCTGAGAGTGGACCACAGGAGTGCCTGATCAGAATATATGTGGTGCGCTGCATCGACCTCCAGCCTAAAGACACAAATGGCATGGTGAGTTTGAGCTTGCAACCATTTCATGATATTATGACAGTATGGTTTTAAAGTAAGTATTTCTGTCTACTTTCTCATTGCAGTGTGACCCATACATTAAGATTTCACTGGGGAGAAAAACACTGGATGACAGAGATAACTACAAACCGAACACACTTAATCCAGAGTTTGGGAGGTGAGGTGGCATTTTTTCATTATCAGGAAACTTCCAGTTTAAGAAATACTTTATGTAATCATCTCCATTGATGTCCAGGATGTTTGAGCTATCCTGCTTCCTGCCTCAAGACAAAGATCTCAAGATCTCTGTGTATGACTATGACTTACTGAGCCGCGATGAAAAAGTGGGTGAGACTGTCATCGATTTGGAGAACAGACTGCTGTCACGTTTCAGACCCTGCTGTGGCCTACCACAATCCTACTGTGTGTAAGTACTTTTTGTGTGCACCTGCATGTGAAGTGTAACCAGAAAAAAGCACTTAAAAATACTGAAAATGTCCATGTACTTCTTTGATTAGAACCTCAAAGCCCAGCCTGTGTAGAACTAACTTGCTAATTGCTCATATGCTGTGGTCTCATGAGATGCACAAGGTTTTATCGGGTTCATTTTCTTTCAGGTACGGGATCAATCAGTGGAGAGATCAACTGAAACCTTCACAGATCCTCCAAAATGTAGCTAAACTGAGGGGAGTCTCTCCTCCACAACTAGATGGAGATGGCAGCTCATTGTATTTCTCAGGGAAACAATACAACCTGCAAGATTTTGGTACAGTTCTCAGTATTTAATTGTTCGTATCATTATAAACTCTCATTGACCGAGCACTGATTTGATGTTTGTTTTGCTTCTGCCGCATTTTTCTCATATTCTCTGTGTCATTGATATTAGACAGCAGTGTAATAGTTAATCAACCTTGACATTTGTGTGATCTCATGTATGTTTTATAGAGGCAAACACTGTAGCCCACCCACACTTTGGCCCAGCGAGAGAGCGACTGGCCCTGCATGTGCTTAGAAACGAAGGCTTGGTACCAGAACATGTGGAGACCAGAACCCTGTTCAGCTCACACCAACCAAATCTGCCCCAGGTTAATGTAAAATAATACATTTAGAAATTGTAGATTTACAATATGAACCCTGGAAATATATTTTTATAAAATCCTTTTCCTTCTAATGTAGGGACGAATTCAAATGTGGGTGGACATCTTTCCCAAAAGTCTTGGCTTACCTGGACCTCCATGTGATATCACTCCACGCAAAGCCAAGAAGTAGGAAATGACACAACAGTTCCATCCTAACATGATGCACTGACGGATGAGCAACATGTAACAGTATGTTTAAAACAGGTATTTCTTGCGAGCCGTCATCTGGAACACAACTGATGTCACTCTTGACGAAACAAGCATCACTGGAGAAAACATGAGCGACATCTATGTTAAAGGGTACATGAAATTACTCTGTACTTATGTTCAACATTTGAGTGTTTTTTTTTCATACATAGCTTCCCTAAGTAAAACATTATATTGTTTTTTTAGATGGATGCCAGGAATGGAGGAGGACAAGCAGAAGACTGATGTTCACTACAGATCCCTGGATGGAGATGGAAATTTTAACTGGAGGTTCATCTTTGGATTTGACTACCTACCTGCAGAACAGCTGTGTGTTGTCTCAAGGAAAGTGAGTACGATTACATATTCGGAGCAATGCATTGCACTTTGTAATGTCCTCAGTTTTGCAGGTGATTATTTACACTGTTTTTTGCAGGAGCATTTTTGGAATCTGGACAAAACTGAGTTTAGGATTCCTCCCAAACTGATCATCCAGATATGGGACAATGACAAATTCTCCTTGGATGACTACTTAGGTGAAACACTGTTGTTGTTTACATCTATTTATGCCATGTATGGTATGTATAGAACAGAAAGACTTATAAATGTTTTCCACTTGCCACAGGTTCAGTTGAGTTGGACCTACTCAATCTGATCCCTCCTGCTAAAACCCCAGAAAAGTGCACACTCAAGATGTTGCCAGGAAAGCCACAATCCAACTCACTCTTCTCCCAGAAGTCTGTGCGAGGCTGGTGGCCATGTGCAATTGAGCAGGATGGGAAACAAATGCTTGGTGTATGTTCTTGGCACAGATATGTGTATATATTTCCTGGATTTCTCGTTCAAAGCTGAGTTTCTCATTTTTACAGGGGAAGGTGGAGATGACTCTGGAAATAGTAGAGGAGAAGGAAATGGAAGAAAGACCTGCTGGGAAAGGCAGAGATGAGCCCAACATGTATCCCAAACTGGAGCCACCCAAGTATGAATGTGGCTGTGTAAGATAAAATTATGGAATGTTTTTTAACTTTTACTATAAATGTTGATGTCTCTCTTCGTTAAACAGACGACCAGATACTTCATTCTTCTGGTTTACAAATCCATGTAAGACCATGAAATTCATAGTGTGGCGCAGATTTAGGTGGATTTTCATCGGAATGATTCTACTTCTGCTGGTTTTCTTGTTCCTTGGGATCTTGTTCTACTCCCTACCTGTAAGACCCTTCAGTTTATAGATATCTTCTATGTTTATTTTGTCCAATGTTAGTTTAGTGCATCACAAAACTGATTACTTAGAAAACATTTAATT
>JAVQJX010160925.1:0-14082 GCA_036025115.1 Ambassis agassizii
TTAATATGTATGAATGTGTCATTTACTGTCAGAAATGAATGAAAAAACAGCCAGTTCCAGTGTTGTATTTTTGGTGGCAGGGCTACTCTACATTTGGATCATGTTGCCTTGGCAATGTGATACGAGATGACTGGCATAAACATTTATGAGCAGCTACATCCGCTTACAGTGTTGGTATATAAAGCACCAACCTAACACAGCCTTCCTATTTATTGCCAGCCGACCTTATTGTTTTTTATATGATTTCTGTTTGTGACATTGTTGAATATACATTCCATAATGCGGTGCATTATTTATAATTAGCCTTTTCACCCAAATAAATCCATCTCTCATCAATATCTGCTTGGTTGAAGAAATCTGGCATTCAGTCAAGTCAAAACATTCATGGTTTAAGCTTCCTAATAAAGATTTTAGCAAGAGTTGAAAATGAAAAGGATCACTGGTTGCATCCATACTTGGAGCTGCAGCCAGAAGCTACGGAACAACAAGATAATGATCGAGGAAGACTCTGATGTTGCTTGTGGCTCTGCAGTGGCAGCATAATTGCAAATCAACTGTCATTTCTTAATAATACAAAACTACAACAGAGGATTTAAATCCTTAAAAACAGTTGTTTCATGGGTTTAGGTGAAGCATTCATGCCTCTGCTCTTTCCCTGTTTTTGAATTCTGCAACCACACCAAAGAAAATGAATGCAAACATAAGAGGGATTATAAAAAAGAAGTGTGATTGGGTGAGGTATCTGCCAAGGACAGTTTAACCAACAAGTGCATGTTGAAGCAAGGGAGATTGGAAAAAGGAAGAATGGGAGCTGGAGAGACAAGAGAGTGACGGGGTGGAGGGGGGGGGGAGGGGTGCTTAGCAGGAGCAGAGCTGGGATAGATGTTGAAGCAGAAACTATGGCTGTGGCCTTTTTGGAAGGACTCCAGGGCTTGTAGTGCAGGTCTTCTTTGATAATGGACCACAGTATGTGTAAGAGTGTTGGGCTGCAGCCAAGGTACACAGCCTTTTGGTAATAGTTAACAGAGTGGGCAAACAGTGGGAGTCAGCAGCATGGAGGTAGGTCAGAGAACTGCAGTAGACACAGTGCTAACCCCCAGAGCCCAGCCCTCCCTCCTCCTCTCTCTTTCTCCCTCTCTCTCGCTCTGATAGATCTGGCATTGCACTGCGGCTCTTGGCCCAGCTCCTGACTCTAAGGTTTGGACTGGATCTTCATAAACAAGCTGTTGACTCATATAAGACACAGTGATGAGATGAGGAGTTTCTTCATGAAGCACAGAGGCATGTAAACAGTTCTCTAATGCTTTGAAAGACCTGCCAATACTACAATTTGTGTGATGCAAATACATTTTTGGAGATTCTGAAAATAATACAAAGATTAAGATAAAGCCGTCTTTCTATTTTTGGTTGTGATTTTGGAAATGTACACTTACTCGTGTAAGTGACATATACCATTTGTATAATTAAACCATTACAACACTAGTTGGCACAGAGGTTTTTCTTCTGTGGCTTCTATGCCGAGTGTCAGTGGCCCAGAGATATCTTAAAGAGATAAAGCTACCAGGCAGATCACAGATATATAATTAAAATAGGAGTAAAATATCAGAATAGTGATGTGATCTGTCAACATTGGGCAACTACTATCATATATTCAATTCCATTACTCAACTTTTGTTCTGTCATTATAATGTTATTTAGACAGTCCACACTTCCACTCACACTGTTTCATTTTCCCACTACTATATACATTCACCAAGACTTAATGCGCTGGAAAATAAGGTTTTGACTCAGTGACATGAGTGGAACATTATGTGTCATCTTTGTGTCCAAGACTGTTAGTGGCTGACCGTGTCACATCTCATTTGGCAGAGATTATAAATGTTATGTTGTTTCTGTCACCACAATGTCAGTCTGTCTTTTGGCCATTCTTCATACTCACATTTGCTCTGGTTAAGAACGAAGGGATACGCTTATGTGTGTAGGTGTGCGTGTGTGCGTCTTTCTTTCAAGTAGGCCTGCAGCCTCAGACAGTCCAAGGACTCGAAAAAGCGGTAGACATGTCATTACCCGATCCTCTGCCAACCTGCTGCTCTAATCTCAGAGTGAGCAGACCAAACACCAAACCACACACAGCTCTGCTTTAGTCTTTAGAGCTGGCTTTCAGTTCTGCTGTGGTGTAATGCTGTGCTAACCTTAACCTAGGGCTCAGAACAAAGAGCAACACCATGCTCCGCTCCACTCCCGCACAGCAATCTGGGGTTTAAATAGCAGGCTGTGAGGGAATGAGGCCTGGCAGCTGGAGTCACCAACAGACCATCTCATAGAAGAAAAGGAGCCCATATAACTCCACACAGCCCTAAAAACATGCCTTGTTAGCTGTCAAGTACTACTTTTTTCTTGCTTTGGATCCGCTCCCACACAGGAGGTTATCAGGTGAACGGCCCTGATGAGACATCATGGCCCTGTTCTCTCAAATACAAACTGCCTTTTGATCCGCCCACCTGATTTCAGTCACTGCACACCAAGGGCAACTCACATTGAAACAGCAAGGATCTGTTTTTTTACTTCGAGGGTGCGGGAGCCTAATGCTGGAGTAAATGTAAATATACAGGTTATATAACCCAGATGCAGATGATATTCCACCACCACTATCATTTCCCCACAAAGTCCTAGCCTGTGTTCAAGGCCATTTCAAGAAAATAATCTGAAAGCATTCCAAGTGGAAAACCAACACAGCATGTTGCCATGAAAAAAAAAGTCAAGATAGTAATGCATACTTTGAGTGAGTTCAGCAATGAGATCACCGGCGCTGCCGTTACAGGCCGCTGTGAGCTGTTAGTGTTGGCTGTACCACCCCCCAGAGGGTTAAATGTGAGGGGAGTTAGTGACGGTCCAAGCCTCTCTCAGAACACCCTGAACAGCAGTCTGTCAGCATTCCTGCTGGGTGCCAAGGTATTTACTTTGGACAAGAGAGGGAGGCACTGAGAGGGATTGGCTCTAATTAGGAGCAGCCAGTCAGGAGGTCATGGCCAATTGGAATAGGTCTCCTAGATACGCAGTCCTCTCCTGAGGGCTGCTGGACAGTCAGCCACATACAGTCTAGTTGTTTTTGGAGCGTACAACAAGGTCATTGCATAGCTCTCCTGAACAGTTATTCCGCCTGGGGGTAAGACTTACAAATGGTCGGCAACAGTACTGATATAACATGAGACAGTTTAACAATGAGTTCTAAAATAACTAAAGTTCAACTGATGTTTTTTGGAAGTCATTTGGTCATCATGCCCAGTGATGGGCAATCTGACAATCTTACAGTACATCATGGCCAACTTAGTTGGACAAATGATCTGCTTTTCAGAGGAATTGTTCAGATTGCATCAAAAAATAAATAGCAGTGCCGTCCTGCTTTCCTACTTCATATAAACTAAGGAAAAACAACACAATTAGGACAATACTAGTCCCTGCAGGTTATTTTGTTAGGTAAAAAGAGCTCAGCAGATGATGAGCAGTAGCTTACACACCAAAAATGAATAGGGGACACTTCTGATCAGAACCTCAGTAAACTTAAGATTCAGATTGTTTCAGTAAGGTTAATTTGAGGAACAACTTCCACAGCTAGATTGTGTGACAGGGACTATGGATGCAACTAAACAAGCAGAGGCAGGCAAACAGACAAGTAGCACCAATAATAATGAGCAGGGAAACTGTATTTGTGAGTGCATGTATAAGTGCGCCTGAGGCCATGTGACACCAGTTCAAATTCTCTCAGCAAGTCACATGGGACTTTTTGTCTGCAGGCTGGAGTGTGCATTTTCAACACAAACTCGCAGAAGGGGGGGGGGGGTCCAATAAGAGAACATGCCGAGTATTCACCTTCTATGATCCTGTAGCCTTTGAGCACCATGCATCTATAGAGAACTAAATACATACATACACACACAGGTCTCAGAGGGACCAGCATTTACTCTACACTTGATTTTCAGTCAAGTGTAGAGTATCATACATCCCGATGATCATAATGTGTTTAGTTAGCGGACTACTGAGCAATGCAAAATCAAATGATCACAAATGCATCCATCTATTTACAGTTCTCCAATGCTGCTTTACATAAAACCACATGAAATGCTTTTATTATCAAAAAGTACAGGACCTGTTACCTAAACTGTATGGTCCACATAACATAATTAATTTGGTTATGTGGATTCAACCTAAATGATATCAAGCAATCATATAGACCACAGAATAAGCTCAATATCAGCCAAGATCTGCATCAAATGGAAATATAGACATGTTTTGTCTCTATCTGTGCTAATATTGTCACTAAAGACACAAAGAAAGCAAGGAGGAGAATTCAAAAGATCCAATAATATCCCATGATGAAGATAAAATACAAATCCACCTGAATCCACCACACAGGCATGATGAGTGGTCTGCAGCATTCATTAAAATGAGAATGTGTATTACAGACCTGAAAGGCCCAAGCAGTCAGTTTTTGTCTGGATGATTCTGTCTTTGTCATTCTGCAATTTGTATTCAGCTTAGTCAATTCAATAAATTGAGCTCCGCATGAATAGGGGAGTGTGAGGACTATTATCAAAACTAACACTGAAGCCTTTCTGAGGAGGCAAAAAAAAATCAGGTCAAAATCAGGACATGTTGCTTGTTGTTTGGAAGTTACCATGTGACTTTCACAGACATAAAGCATTTTTTGTCAGCTGTGTTATCTCCCTAGATCTGGGGTTACAATATGGCTTTTGTAGTCATGCAGCACTGAAAGATCCAAGTCACTTTGATCCCGCTTAATAGAGTTTAGTAAATGATCTCAGTATGGGAGCACACACATACACACACTGTGGACACACTCACAGAGACTCAGTCATGCTGTTACACATAAAGAATCAGAGCGTCACACAGGTGAAAGCTCTTCCTCTTGCGGATCGTTGAGCCAAGCATTCAAGCAGAAAAGCAGAAAGTTTTCTTCTGCTCTGTGATCGCTGGAGATTCTTTTTTTTAAACACACACTCTCTCTCTATCTCTGCAGCACTGATGCTAGTGTGTGTGTGTGTCATCGACAAGCAGTGCAAACACTTTCAGCTTGTCATACAGAACCCAAACAACTTCAAATGAAGGGATTTTGCTTGGAGGTGTTCTTGGCTGCATTTGCCAAAGCGGCAAGCTCAAAGCAAATTAAGAAAAAATATCTAAGAGAGTGACTAAAGGAGTCACAGGGAGCAAGAGAGAGGGAGGGAGGTTTGTCAGACAGCATTTATCTGTGGTATGGTGATGACTCTTTTCCTCCAACCTCTCAGCAAACTAAGCGCTTCCTGCCTTTTGAGTACATGTAGCCATTTTTGTCCTTGAAACTAAAGCACATGCAATGAATTACAACCATTTTAAAGAGCTGTCAAGAAACAAGAGAGGGCTGGTTAGAGGAGAGGAGGTAAGGAGGAGGAATTTGAAGCTGCGCTGCTGGGAGAAAGGAGAGCGAGACGGGCAGCGGAATGAAAAAAAAAAACTGCAGAGAAGCCTCTGAGCCTTTGATGTGAGCAGGAGCAGAAAGTCTGCAGGCGAAGCAGAAGTTATTAGTGACTGACTTCATGACTGAAATTAAGTGTGCTAAATGTTGAATGATAGAACGGCAAATTGCATGAAGGGTGAGAGTGAGTTCAGTTTTAGAAAATCACTTTTCAGCTTAGTCACTTTCTATATACTTTCTTTGTAGAAGTTATCATGTTGAATCTCCAGAAAGTCCTCCATCACAGTGAGGTCATTACTATGGAGGATACAGCACCAGCTCCATTTGTCTGAAGGAAGAGGAAGTCTGAAAGTGCTAACTCAAGGATGGAAGAACAACTCTGATTGGAGAAGACTAAATGGGTACAATGCATTCGTACCAGTTGTTGACACATTACAGTGCACTGATAAACACTGCTCTCTAGAAAACCATGTCAACAGACGGAAGAGAACATGTGCAGTATTGTCTCGGGCTTATATGAAGCATTAGAGTTGTGTAGACACAATAATGAAAGAATGCTGGTACGTTTTAGTCACCCCATCCCTGTTATCCCAACCTTTCAACTGGGTATGGACACCAAACAGACACAGCCAACTTTCCCATCAACAGCACATGAATTCTCCTGCCATATGGTACAATTGTCATCTGTTGCAACACAGTTCTCTGTAAATCTCTATAAATGTGGCCTTGATCCCCAGGGACGGGATAGCTTGGCCTCCACACCCGCTGTGGATCAGCAGGCTTTCCTCTGTACTCCCAGTGGATCGGTTTCAACTGGAAAGAGACAGGTGCTTCAGTTGACCTGAGCTGTCAGGACAAATTCAGAAAGGTCGCACAAGATAAACATCTCACCGAGTATGCAAAAATGCCAAGGTATTCTCGACTGTTTAACCCTGGACGTTTTACATAATTGAATTCCGCTCACCCTAAAAGCACCCAGGCCCCTCCCAGCTCCATGTCAGGTGCACCGCCATCAAAGGACAATGAATGTATGTATCTATAAGAGTATGCGTGCATGTGTACTTTTACATTCGGCCATGACTCACTCCACTCCATTGTAATGGATGCGTGTCTACATAATGGCACAACTTAAAAAAAGAGAGATGGACAATAAAAGTGCTCAAAATGAAGAGCGAAACAAAGCCTGTGTCATTAACATTTAATTTAAGTGTGTGTGCATTTCAAGTTTTTCCACTACTCTGCCTGAGACCGTTGATGTGTGTGAATGTGAGAGCACATACGCAAGCATAGCAGTGTAGGGGGACAAGGCCTCTCTGTGATGGTAAATTTGGTAATGCTGTTTGTTTCTGCTCTGATGTCCCCTCTTCGGTTCACTGAGGAGTCCAGTAGTAATTCCTTGTGTGTGTGCATGCTCCACATGGGTGTGCAACAAAAAAAAAGTGGAATTAAGTATGCAAGTCTTTTGTAAATGTTTGAGGGAGTGGTTGGCATGAGTGAAACAGTGACAGTGGTAAAGTGTACACAGAAGAAACGGAGACCTTCCCTGATTATTTGCATGAGGAGACCTATGAAAGGGAGACAAGAATGTGTTGTATAACATTCTGGAATTCCAGACCTGGCCTAATGACTAAAAAAGAAGGGGGCCGGCAGGATTAAGAGATTTGCCATGCTTCCCCCTACCTGTGTCTGCCCTAAGAAACATCTCAACAACCATCTCTTGTGGAAGAGGGCGGACAGGACAGCAGCAGCTCCTGTTTCCTGTGCTGCAGGCTGCAGCTTTGTCTGATCCCTGCTCAGGAGAAACCATTAGTCCACAGCTTGTCTGATAACCTGGACACACGAGGGGTCTGTTCAAGGCATGAACCAAGGGTCAGTAGTCTCACTGGAGGAAGGAGGCTGCAGAAAAAGCAGCAAAGGCCCAACTGAACTGATGACCATATGGAATTAAGAAAGGAGAAATATACCCCTATCTGTGTTAGCTGGCTAAATAAAAGAACGTAAATAATCTCTGGAGCAACATGTTTCTAATGTTATATGCTGACTTTAAAATTGGCGTCTGTCCCCGAATGGCCTCCCCTTCTGCACAAACAGCAGTTAATCACAAAGAAGTCGGCCTTCTTTTTAACAGGCGCTGGACTGGAGCAGGGGGAAATTGTGAGCTTACGGCGGTTTTATTCATACCTTTATGTAACTGCCAGTGTCGCTGAGGGGCAGATGGGACGGATGGGGACGTGATTCTACTGCTGTTTATGTTGAGGTCTCATATGGTGTCCATACCAGTGGACACGGCAGACGTTTGCGTGCCAGACAAGAGTGCAGTGGATGTGAAGTGAGGCTTATAGCAAAATTCAGAGAACTCTCTGTGTATCGTCAAAAAAGATGCAAGAATTTGACTTCAGTGAGCAAATGTGTTTGCCAAATGTGAGGATTATTGCCTTACTGATCTGATTTTATTCTCACTATATATTCCATTCACAGTCTCTCTCATGCACATCCACTAGTGTTTAGAAAATAAAACGTTTGTACATGTTATGCCGCATGTACCAAATTCAAACTATGCACTGCAGCAACGTAAAGCATGAGGAGCCCTGAACAGGCTGTTATCTCATCCAGGGAGATAGGAAGTACGGACAGGAAATCTAGAGGGAGGGGAAGGAGAGGGCCCATATGGGAAGTGCAGTGTAAACAGTCTCAGCTTTTAATCATCCCAGCTCACGTTCGGAATTGAACACACTTTGATGTTCTCCCTCAGCGCCCCCTCCACCCTCCCATCCCTCGTTCCCAAACGACTGCGCTGAGGGCCAGCCGAGACGAGGCGGATGGGGGGGGGGGGGCATGGAGATACTGGACAGTCGAGGCCTCTGGGAGAGGGAGAGAGAGAGAGGCGAGACGAGGAGGCATTCAGTACCTTGTGGGATACTGAGAAAGGAGACCAAAGAATGTGAAGTGGTGCAGAGTTAACTGGTGTTCAGTCAACGGTCGGGCCTGCCTTAATTACTGCTGATGTATTTGAGGGAGCTCTCAAAGGTCAACTCAACATTTCAAAGAACAAAGAGCCAAAAATACAAAGCAGAAACGGAAGAAAGGAGAGTCAAGATGGCTTTAAGTGGAAAAAAGGTGGAGTCCCTTAATTGGGCAGCATGTCGGTTAAGGATAAACTCCATCTCCTTCTCTCCGCAGAGACCCAAGGAAAGTTCAACTACAATCAAAAGTTCAGCAGTATCTCAGAAGCTTTTGGACTTCTCTTCTGGTCACTAAGTTTCACTTTGTAAGGGACAGAGAGTCAAAATTCCTCACTGCTTATACTTGTCCAAATAGTGCTGCGCAGACCCCACCCACTGTTGCAAAGAACGTGTTCATTCAGAGGATAGGGCATACTTCCAGGAGACCACAGTTTAATAGATCAGAGGGAGACACATTCCAAATTAAAGTCCCATGACTTGAATAGACTTAAGAAAACTAGGAACGTCTTCTATCTCAAGTAGTAGGAGCTGGTCCCACACATATTAAAAGACACGGTCAAAACAGGATGTGATGATTTACAGAAGAAATCTTACTATGAAAAAAGGAGCATCACACTGATAAAGGTGAATATATGGCTAAAATGATAAACATTATAAAAAGAAGTTATACATCTGCCTGGTCCAGAATTAAAGCTGCTGAAAAGAGCAGCACAACAACACTCACGGCCCAGTGTACACACTGAGGAACAGAATCTATCTCTGGAACTTGCCAGCCTTCATCCCCCTCATCCACCACAAGACAAGCACATAAAGTGGGATTGTAAAGCCGCCTGCAGAGGCAATGAAGACCTGTTAGAACAGGCCTAAGCTGCAACAAAGAGCATCCTGCAGCATAACACCACCTCTGTGCACTGTGAGAACAGCCCGGCGAGCGAGTCTGACAAAACTATACCTTTGACAGAACCACAACCATCGGTTGGACTTAAGGAAACAAGAAAACAGAAAAGCAGACAAAACCAACTGTACAGACTATTTAAGCAGGAAAAAGAATGAGAAAAAGGGAAAGGATCTTATCAAGAGAGATTTAGCCTGTCGCCATTCTGGCTGTCATAGATTAAAAAATAAAAATAATAGTTTGAATGTGGCACTGGTGCCCCTTCACACCTTTAGTGAAATGCAGGTACAAATCTCTTCTATATACTGTCACTATGCAAACAGTGAAAGGTTTTATATGGAAAAAAAATAAAGTAAGCTGGAAATCCCAGAGAGCTGGAGTGCTTTTGATCTCAAGCGAGGCTGTGATATGAATCGTAACATGTTGTCAACATGCCACACAGACACATTAAAGTCACATCAGGGGAGGAAAACAGCAGAGCCTTTTCACCGTGCCTAATGCTGGGCTTTCTCCATAAAGAAGCCATGAAAATCCTTATCAATTATGGCAAACTGCAGCATCTGGCCTCGCCGTTCACAAAACCTCCCACACCTGGTGAGTGAAGAGAGACAAGATCCTACAGTACCTCATATCTGTCGTCCTGTTTCTTTGGAGATGGTAAATAAAATGACACAGATGAGCTTTATGGCCTGGGAACCTTAATCCACTCCTGAATCCACCACATATTTCACATATACAGGGTTAACAGCATGTTTTTATATTAGCGCTAACAAAACACTTTGCCCAAATTACTGGTTTACAAAGGTCCCGACATGATTTAACAATATTCTACCACACCTAGATATTAAATGTGATGGAGGAGCATTAGATGACAAAAATAGTGAGAAGATTTTTTTTTTTAAAGGCTGGGGAACCTCAGCCAAACTACTGCTATAGCAGACTGAACACAAACCAACCTTAGTAACACCTGTGTGTCAGCACTTTGGTTGAAAGAATTTAGATATTTTGTCATCACATGCTGATTATTTTTATAGATTGTCAGACAAAGTATTCTGTAGGAGAAACACGTGGGGCCCACAGAGGGATGGGTCCACTGAAAGAGGGGGCCCTTATCAAATCAGTGCTTTGATCATGCATCACTTTTTGATCTATATATGCTTTACATGTGCATGGGTTAATATGTTTCATCACTGTACTACAGGAGTTTATCATGAGCTTTGAAAAATACACCTGACATCAGGTGCACATGTGGATTGTGTCTGTATAGGTGCATGCTGTAGTGTGTAATGACAGCTTACCTGCATTAGTTTTCCCTCCGCTTTGCCGGCGCTTCCTCCCACAAACACCCCTTCCAAAATGATCGGTTTCCCCGTCGGTTCGTGCTTCAAGAGTGACACCTTGATGAGGGCTCTGAGAACCGTTCGCTCCGACTCCAGGCCCGGCTGACCCAGCACCACCTGCAGGGCCGCCATGAGCAGCCACGGCCAGAGCCCGGCCAGGCACCGCTGGGGGACGGTCATGGCCTCGGCTGTAGCGGCGGTGCTCTGCCGCACATGGTGGACTTCAAAGCAGGCAAGCACCGCGGATAAACAAAACACAGAAAATATTTATACACACAGGTATATACATACACAGGTCCCTCTTCTTTCTGCCTCGACGACTACTTCTTAACAGATACAATCCAAACTTTTAAAAACTTGAGGACTTCCATCATAAATCAGGCGTGAATGTCTTAAAACGTCCATTCAGCACCAGAGTTCAATATTCAAACACGTTACAGAAATGCATATCTGGAGCATAATGGTGTTTCCTTGCGGACAAAACTTCCGACCTACAAACAATGAACTTTTATCCAGTGTCATTAATGTGGGTGGCGGAACCGTGTTGTGTCAGATGCTGAAGTGTGCATTGATTTCCAAAAAGGCTGCTCTTCATCACACAGTTGTCCCCATTTGGTGCCGTGTTTAAATTGCTGTATCCACGTCCTGTGTATCCGATTTTTGCATTACACAGTCACTGTAGCTGCAATCACATGTTGCTTCAACAGACAGCGGGTCCCGTTGCGGCCACATTTTCTGCATAAATCCACCAAAAACGCACCATAATTACGACGTGAACTTCAAAGGCTGCCGCCGCAGTTACAGCTCACGCTGAAAGATCAATGCGCTGCCGAAAGTTGCCTAATATAAATATATATTTTTTTATTATTATTTTACAGCCGAGCAGTTGCGAAAAATAATCCTCGAAGAAGCTGTTAAATTCAGCACACCGCTCTCACATCTAATTATTAACCGAAGCGGCTGCTTACTTCACTCATAACTTGGCAATTAAAGTGTCCGAAAATGAGACGACTTCTGTAACAGAGACTTATTATTATTTTATTTTTTTTACAGTTGGTCCTCATTTAAGCCAAATGGTTGCCAAAAGAAGAAGTCAGAGGCTTTCCCCGAGTTCAGAGCCTCCGCTGCGCTGTGAGAAACTAGACCCGATCCTCCTGAGAACCCCGAGGGAAAAATGAATCGTTTATCAAAAATATCAACACGTACGAGGAAGAACCGCTGCAGTAAGTACGGGATAAAAGTGGTCCAACCTCATCCTGGTCTCCATACAAAGCTGATAAAGTGGACAGACACTGCGTACAGCTGTGACACCGTCCCAAAAGTCTACCTCCCGGACTCTCTGTCGCTCCCCTGGGATCTCATTGACAGCCTCTACCTGCTCGCCGTCCTGTTGCGTTCACGTGGTAACGGACATCCGATTCTTTTTTCAAAACGAGCGGCCAAAAGAGACTTTGGGGAGGAGTAAGAAAACAAAAACAAGTCGTGTAAAAAATGAGTGTTACAGAAATTATGTGGGAGACAACACGTGAGAAATAGAAGGGACCAAGTCGTTCTATTTTACCACAAATTTAGTGTAACGGTCGAGTAGCCTACTGTCAAATACTAACTTCAGTATAAGTAGTGGTTTGTCCACCTTAACGTTAGAAAAAGTTTTCGAAGTTAATAGTTATTAAAGTCGGACTTTTGAAGACGCACCTGAAGGCATCATTACACACCGAGGGCGGAGCAGGCGCACACTAGCCGTGCTCTTCAAAAACAAGTGAATGGCTCCCTCTTCTGTGGGGACAGTAAGCGGACTATGTGAATGTGAATAAAATAAACGATCAGCCAACTTTATCCCACTTTAATAATACTTGGCACAAGTACTTGTTACAGTCTTTAAAAAAGCAGTGGAAAATAAAAAGGTGCAGAACATATCACCACCGCATGCTCACTACTACAAAGCAAACTTATTGGTACATTTTCAGAAATTATTTAGCATTTCAATCCTCATGACAAATATTTAATACTTCCTCCTCCATTAAAAACTTGTGTGGTTTGTACATTTTTAATGTTTTAGTTCCTAAAACATTCTGCATACTAAAATAGCAAGGCTATATGGGTTAAAATGTGGAGGCAAAACATATAATAACATATTTAAAAATGTACTTGTGGTAAGAGAGAAAGTCTCACGGTTGTACTCAAATACACCATTTCTACCAAATGACACTATAACATTACATAAATGTATATTTAACTATATACCTTTTAAACAAAATAATATAACAAACCTATCCCAGCAACTCCCTACCAACTCAACAATCTGAGATCAATGAGAAATAAAACAGTTGGTGAAATGAAAAATCTGATGCTCTTCCTTTCACTGCTGTTTGTGCTCCCTAAATGTCCAGTCACACCACACCTAAAGGTCGGGCGTATTTTCTGTGCAGCTGCTGCTCTGATCCTGACTGCCATCATAGACAATGTCACTGATCTCCACATGTATGACTTCAGAGTCGTCTGCATCGTCACTGGTAACCTTGACAGAGCAAAGACAAAGACGATAGCAAACACTGCACACTTCTCCTTCTAAGCTACATGCCTTTATAAAATGTCTTGAACAAAATGAATCACTGACTAGTTATCATAATAACTATATAAAGTAGCAGATGGAATATCCCCCTAAAAGTATGTATGTATATGTTAACACTGTCAGAGAGAAAGGATTGAAATAATCTCAATTTATTTTGATAAATTTTCCCACATGCATGATGGCAACAATTATCAAGCCAAAGAAGATATAAGGGAGTCCATGTTTGTTTTGTATGATGATTTTCTTAGGGTCAACAACCAGGGAAACACTTCGGGCTGCTGGTGAGCTGGTGCCAGCTGTTGTCAGATTTCCACTTGACTAAACCAATAACACTACTATCTTGGCTGAAACTGGTATTTTATTCTTGCTTCACTGGCAGTGTTAAAACTGCCGTTATTTTTAGATGGATAATCCACCTTTTAATCATACTAACTACAGTCAATGTTTCATTTCCCGTTTAAGGTAGACTCACCTCACATATAGCATCCTCAGGCATTTGCTCAGGCACTAAAGCCACAGACTCCTGATCTTCATATGTAACTAGGGGGGAACTGCCCGATACAGCCACTACAATAGATCCAGCCCAAAGACCGCTGGCATTGCCGGCACTGGAAGGCAACTCTAACACAGGATCAGGCTTCTCTGGGGTCTCAACTTTAATCAGGCAGTTATTGAGAGGAGTCTGCATCACCTCATTTGCAATCTGGAAAATTGTGTCTAAGTGAACATCACATTTTTTCCCTTCCTGGTTTTCATTATTCTTCAAGTTCTGGTCTTGATCCCCATGAGACAACTCATTCACAGAATATCCCGCCTAAAACGGTAACATAAAAGTGTCA
>JAVQJX010160948.1:0-12356 GCA_036025115.1 Ambassis agassizii
TATTTGTGCAGCAGTATTTATTGTAGTAATTCCATACCCCTTTCCAATTAATATCTGCAAAAAGTTGCATTCCAAAAATAAATACAAGGTGGAACAGTGGGTTTTGGGGAAAAAACAAAACAAAACTATTACTTTGTTCGCGCTGTTGTCACGGGCATGTAACCTCTTCCGGGGTCGCTCAGCTGACCCGGATGTGATCGCGGCGGACACGCCACCGCTGCCTGTACCGTGTGCGTCCACCATACGCGACCGATTTCCACCGGATCTCCTGCGGCTTCCCAATGAGCTGACGAGAGAGAAGACGCCCGATGAATTAGATTTCAGTAAGGTGAGCTGCTGCGCTCCATTTCTGTGTGTGTTTCTGAGGCAGGATGTGATTGAACGGCTCGTTGTGTGGGCAGGTAGCTTTTACCGGGTCGTTATAAACACCTGGTTTTTTTTTTTTGCCCCCACCCGGTTCTCCCACTCTGTCTGCGCTGCTGTTATTTGCCCACTATCCGTGCATATTACTTGTTTTCTTGTGTTTCCGCTTTAATTGCGATTAGCGGCTAGGCGGCTAACGCTAGCTGGCAGCTAGTTGCTTTAGGTCTGAAGTTGTTAGCTTGTTAGCTAACTTTTTGAGGAGTGGCCCTGCTAACGTCAGCGTTTCACCAGGACCCCAAACGGGCTACCCGAACTCTTTACAGTGTGGCAGAGTGTCGGTCTGTTCTTCGGTGTCGCGGTGTGACTGCTGCATCATGTAGCTGTCAGCATGTATTGTTTCCTCCATGAACACTGACAGACAGCGCAGGGGTCACGTGACATCACTCAAGTCACGTTTACCTGTCAGTGAAGTTATTAACGATTAATAACGACTGTTTGCACGTGAACGTATTGTGTTCGTTATGTTGAAAAGAAAAAAAACATAGTCAATCAGCTGATTTCACTGTAATCAATCAGTGCGTTTGTCTCTAATCAGTGTTTCAATCAGAGCTGCTTTCAAAACGTTCGTGCAGCAGTTCTGATGTCCTGTGTCTGTGTGTCATGTTGTTGCTTTTTCCTGTCAACAGATGAGAGAAATCTGCCGGGCAGAAGCAGAGAGGAGAGAAGCCGCCTCGCAACGAAGCTAACCCACGAATGGCCTGCCAGTCTGTCGCTGCAGTCATGGACGAGCAGGCCCTGCTGGGGCTCAACCCAAACGCAGACGCCCGCTACAGGCAGAGGGTGAGGCGCCGCTGCCATGTTACTGTCACAGTCATCATACTTTGTTTCGGGTAAACACTGAAGGTGTGTGTGTGTGTTTATATTCAGGCCATGGCTTACTTTGAGCAGCTGAAGGAGTCTCAGGATGCCTGGGAGGTTTGTGCAGAAGCCCTGGCTAAAGGCATTTATAAGTGAGTTTGACTCTGAGCTCGGCTCTTTTCGTCTGTGGGACACAATAATGAGTGTGTGTGTGTGTGTGTGTCGTTTCAGTGACGACCATGTGAAGTTCTTCTGTTTCCAAGTGTTGGAGCATCAGATCAAGTTCAGGTCAGGAATGTGTGCTGCCTCACAGACTGAGGAGTCGGACCTCAGCGAGCTCGTCTCACCTGTGTGTGTGTGTGTGTGTTGCGTTGCAGGCATGCCGGTCTGAGTGCAGCTCAGCAGCAGCTGATCCGAGAGACTCTGATGAAGTGGCTTCAGTGTCAGGTGTGTACTCTAACGTCGCGCGTTACGTTGTGATACCAGCCCAGTCGTCACTCTGTCCTCCTCCTCCCGCCGCCTGCAGCTGATGAACGCTCAGCCCGAGAAGCCCTTCATCAGGAACAAGGCGGCTCAGGTCTTCGCCCTCACCTTCATCATGGAGTATCTGACTATGTGGCCCAAGTTCTTCTTCGACGTCCTGTCCCTGGTGGGCCTGAACCCGCACGGCGTCGACGTCTACCTGCGCACGCTGATGGCCATCGACGCCGAGGTGGTGGACAGAGACATCCTGCACTCGCCCGAGGTACGTCATCAGAACGCGACATCGGCGGTCAAAGGTCGGACGCCGTCTCACGTTGTCGTCCGCTCTTCCAGGAGACTCGCAGGAACACGTTGATCAAAGACACCATGAGGGAGCAGGTCATCCCCAGCCTGGTGGAGTCCTGGTTCCAGATCCTGCAGACGTACCAGCAGTCTCACCCGGAGCTCACCTGTCAGTGTCTGGAGGTGGTCGGAGCCTACGTGTCCTGGATCGACCTCAACCTCATCGCCAACGACCGGTCAGGAAGCGCACACGTGAAGCGCCGTATCATCGGATGTATGCGTGGGTCACATGACGTGTGTGTGTTTGTGTGTTGGCAGGTTTGTGAACCTGCTGCTGAGTCAGATGTCGGTGGAGGAGCTCAGAGAGGAGGCCTGCGACTGCCTGTTTGAAATCGTTAACAAAGGGATGGACCCCGTGGATAAAACCAAGCTGGTGGAGTCTCTGTGCCAAGTGCTGCAGTCGGCCGGCTTCTTCAACGTGGAGCAGGTGACGGAGCGGCGGCGCCTCCACGTGTCTGAGACCACCGCGGGTCACATCCTCCTCTGAACGCCTCCTCCTCTCCCCTTGTGCTTTCAGGAGGAGGACGTGGACTTCCTGGCTAAGTTCTCCCGGCTGGTGAACGGGATGGGTCAGAGCCTGCTGCTGAGCTGGACCAAGCTGGCTAAATCGGGCAACGTGAAGGAGGCGACGGAGACGCTGCAGGCGGTGGAGGCCAAGGTGCCGCTGCTGCTGCAGCTGCTGGTGCACGAGGACGACGACATCTCCGCCAACATCGTGGGCTTCTGCTACGAGTACCTGCACGTCCTGAAACAGGTCGGCCGTCGGCCATTTTGTGTGTGAAAGTCTGAGCTCTCTTATTAAGCAGCTTGTTTTGCTTTCAGCTCCCTCAGCTGACAGACCAGCAGAAAGGGAACATCGAGGTGAGTCTGCGTTTTTTTGTTTTTTTTTAACTCTTCAAATTCATTCAGAGATTAAACAATCTGCCCCCCCCGCAGGCCGTCATGCTCGCCGTCATGAAGAAGCTGACGTACGACGACGAGTACAACTTTGAAAACGAGGTGAGTTCGAAGTGGGTTTTGCTGCTGCTGCGGTTGAGGAGCTCTGTGTGACGCTGTGTGTGTGTGTCAGGGCGAGGACGAGGCCATGTTCGTGGAGTACAGGAAGCAGCTGAAGATGCTGTTCGACCGCCTGGCTCAGGTCTCCCCCGAGCTGCTGCTGGAGGCCGTGCGGCGAGTCTTCACCAACACCATGCAGTAAGTCCGCCAGGAACACTGACGTCACGGTGCATTCAAGGACCGCAGGGAGGTTCATGTCGGCATAAATGTTTCATATGTTAAACTCATGTGCGCGCGTCTCTCTCAGGAACTGGCAGACCGCTCCGTTCATGGAGGCGGAGGTGGCCATCAGGCTGCTGTACATGCTCGGCGAGGCTCTGCCGGCGTCTCACGGAGCTCATTTCTCCGGGGACACGGCAAAGACGAGCGCCCTGCAGGACATGATGAGGACGGTCAGTCGGCTGTTCACGTTGTATTGTGCGTGTGTGTGAGGTCACAGTGGGCTGATGTGTGTGTGTGATCTTCAGCTGGTGTCCTGTGGAGTCAGCAGCTATCAGCACTCCTCTGTGTCGCTGGAGTTTTTTGAGACGGTGGTGAGATACGATAAGTTCTTCATCGTGGAGCCGCAGCACATTCCCAACGTGCTGGTGAGTCTGCAGCTTTAAGAGGCCCGCGCGGCGTGTTTTGTAGGCAAGTGCTGTAACCGTGCTGCGTTCACTGACAGATGGCGTTTCTGGACCAACGAGGACTGAGACACAACAGCCCGAAGGTCCGCAGCAGAGTGGCCTACCTGTTCTCCAGGTTCATCAAAACCCTGCAGTGAGTCCCAGCCTCATTCCTCACCCGTCGTCCAATCAGGCGTCTACCTGTGCGTGACATCACTGCTGTCTCTGTCCACAGTAAACACATGAACGCCTTCATCGAGGACATCCTGACCAGGATTCAGGACCTGCTGGAGCTCGCTCCTCCTGTAAGTATCAGTCGTCATCATCATCAACATCATCATCATCATCGCTCATCTTCCGCCCGCGTCCAGGAAAATGGCTTCCCCGCGCTGCTGACCAGCGACGACCAGCTCTTCATGTTTGAGACGGCGGGCGTCCTGATCGTGAACGGAGAGTGTCCCGTGGAGAGGAAGCAGGCGCTCATGAGGAGCCTGCTGACGCCGCTGATGGACGCCTTCCGCCTGCTGCTCGCCAAGCTGCCGCAGGAGACGGAGGAGGAGCGGCAGGCCGCCCTCGCCGACTGTCTGAGCCACGCCGTCGGCTTCGCCAGGTGAGTCCGAGACACCCTGCTGTCAGCGTTCTTGATGATGTGCTGATGCGATGGCGCCCTTTCTGAGCTCGCCGTCTCGTCTCCCGTCGCAGCCGCACCAGTAAGGCGTTCAGCAACAAGCAGACGGTGAAGCAGTGCGGCTGCACCGAGGTCTACCGGGACTGTCTGCAGACCTTCCTGCCTGCGCTGAGCTGCCCCGTCCAGCGGGGGGTGCTGCGCAGCTCCGTGCGCTCCTTCCTGCACCGGATGATCATCTGCCTGGAGGAGGAGGTGCTGCCCTTCATCCCCGCCGCGTCCGAGCACATGCTGAAGGACTGCGAGGCCAAAGACCTGCAGGAGTTCATCCCGCTCATCAGCCAGATCACCGCCAAGTTCAAGGTACGCTCACCGGATTCGGAACGTCCTCGCCCTCTCAGAGCTGCCTAACGCGCCGTTCCTCCCGTTGCCATGGCAGCGGCAGGTGTCTCCCTTCCTGCAGCAGGTCTTCATGCCGCTGGTGCTCGCCATCTTTGAGGTGCTGGCGCGGCCGGCGGAGGAAAACGACCAGACGGCGGCGCTGGAGAAGCAGATGCTGAGGAGGAGCTACTTCAGCTTCATCCAGGCCGTCACGGGCAGCGGGATGAACGAGGTCATGGCCAATCAGGGTGAGCGAAAGCAGGAAGCCAATCGCAACGAGAGGTACAATGTGAGCAGGCGTTACTGATCGTCAGGCGTGTTGTTTTCAGGAGCGGAGAACATCGAGCGCGTTGTCTTCACCATCATCCAGGGCGCGGTGGACTTCCCCGACCCCATCGCCCAGAAAACCTGCTTCATCATCCTCTCCAAGCTGGTGGAGCTGTGGGGTGAGCACGGAGGCGGAGTCAGGGCGCTGTAGCTCCGCCCACCACTCTGATCACGTATAAAATGTTTGTGTGTGTCTCTCTGATGATCCTACAGGTGGCAAAGACGGCATGGTGGGCTTCCCCGACTTCATCTACAAACACATCGTTCCCGCGTGCTTCCTGGCGCCCCTCAAACCGACCTTTGACCTCTCGGACGCCCAGACGGTGCTGGTGAGTGTCCGCAGCAGAAAAGACTCCGGTCTGTCCTCTTGAGTCTGACTGGCCTCTCTCTCTCTCTCTCTCTCTGTGTGTGTTCCAGACGCTGTCGGAGTGCGCCGTCACGCTGAAAATGATTCATCTCAAACGGGTAAAGGCGGCGACGCGCGAGCTGTCCTTTCCTCTGCGCGCCACCGTGTGGACACTAACGGGATGATTCTGTGTTTTCAGGGGCCGGAGTTCATCCAGTTCTTACAGCAGGAGTATCTGCCGTCTCTGCAGGTGTCGCCTGAAATCGCACAGGTCAGACGGACTGAGACAGTCATTGTTTTAATAAGAGCTCGACCGATATAAGAATTTTGAAACCGATATTTGGGGATAAAAATCGGCCGATATAGAGCCCCTTTTTACAACACTTTAGCACGATTTGCTAGAAACATGAATATTAAAATCGGAACCCTATATTTTTGTGTTTGTAACACTCTGACTGTGACTGTTACTGATTCTCTGATAAAGACAGGAAGAAATACACAAAACATTTTTTACTCTCACCTTGATTTTTTTTTAATCTAAAAATAAGAATTCCAGATATCCTACTTACCTATATATGCTACCTACATACATTGTGTGTGCCGTGTAAGGTTGTAACAGAGAAGTGTTAAACAGGCTTTGACTGGAGTTTAATACTCCAGTTTATCTCCGTCAAAAAACAAATGCAAATATCGGCCGATAATATCTGCACTTCCGATAATCGGTCGACCTCTCACTGCAGTTTAAATTGTCAAAATGGCTGATGTGTTGTTGTCCTTGTGTGTCAGGAGCTGTGTCAGGTGCTGCAGCAGCCAGACGTCAAAGTCCTAAAGAACTACATCAAGGTTTGGAGAGTTGTCTTTGTGTCACTGTGGCTCTTTGTGTGTGCGTTACTGACTGTGTGTGTGTTTGTGTGTGCAGGCGTTCTTCCAGCGAGCGAAGCTGTAGTAAAGGAAGCAGGAGTTTCTGTGGGACAGGAAGGACTCTGAACAGGAAGTTCTCATCAACACAAACATGGACCTTTAGCATAGGAGCTGCTTTGGCACTTAAAAGCAAACAAACAAAGGACGGGAGCGTCCAAACCTCAGGGACGATGGAGCGACGCTCTGCAGGCTGAGGACGTGAGACGAGCTGTCCACGGGAGGAGGAGAGACGCCGCGACGCCTTCGGAGTCGAACCGCGGGAAGCGTAAACATCGTGAGGAGCGATTGGCTTCATTTAGTTTGATAGGTTTGTGTTTTATTTTGCGACTCAGAAAAGGGCTGACGTTTAAGGACGAGATGGTTTTATGTTTGAAGTGAAACTTTATGGCTCATCTGTCTTCCGCAAACGACGTCTGCGTCTCCCGACGGAACAGAGAGCCGACTTGGATGACATATTTCTGCTTCCCGGACACGTGACTGCCGCTTTATTTCAAGATGGAAATGAAAATAAAAGGAACAAAGTGTAAATAAGAGAATAAGAAAATGTAAATAAAGTTCCTAGGTTTAGTTTTTCTTTTATATATTAATTCCCATCTGGAAACTTTATATGGAAGCCCATGAGTGCCAGAAAAAAAAATTGTTAACCTTAAAAATTTACATTAATTTAGTCAATTTTTATGTTTCAAGTTAGAATATTAATTCTAAAAAAAAAAAGCTGGATAGTTTTTTTTTTCTTTTGGAAAGTGAAAAACAAACCATAATTTTCATAACTTTTTTTCAAAATTAAAAAGTTTCGAACATTTGACTTTTTATATTCCGTCAAAAATATTTATTTTGCTAATTTTTTCATAAATGCATTGTTTTGCAATCATGATAAATTGTGGACGAGAGTAAATCTCGTAATCTTTTTTTTCTGACGTTTATGGGCTTCCGTAGATCCTCCGTAGGAATCCTTGTACAGCTCCTGTAATTTTCTGATGTACAGAAGCAGTTAGTTGAATTTTTTATATAGAAGTGACAATTCAGGATGATCGACACATTGATTATGCAACGTTTTAATCGCACTGTGAAGGAGCTGCCAAACATTTAAAATCCGGCGGCGTCCAACCACAACGCTGCTGTGAAACAAGTTTCCATTTGTGGATCAATAATTGGATTCAATTGTATATTTTACTTGATTTGCTGCCTTTGCTAAAATGTGAACGTGCTGACGTGCCTGAACGCTTTCAGTTAAAGTGAATTCATTTCTGCTTTCTTTGTCAACAAATCCAAAGATGAAGCTAAAAAAAAAAAAAAAAACTGAACAGGCGGAGGATGTGTGTTTTTGGGAACTATTTTCTGCGGCGGATTTATATATATATTTAGATTTTTGTTGGACACCTTAGTTGCTAGTTGACAAGAAAAATGTAATAAAAATATCACCAGACAAGTTATTAAGCAACTATTTGTCTACCGCGCGTCAACAGGAACGTTTTAGCCTAGCTTAGCACAAAGACTGGAATATTTTCTTTTTTTTTAGCCGTTATAATGACCCATCACACTGTTAGCCTAGCTTAGCTCAGAAGGTGAAAGAATAGCGGAAGCTGCTGCCTCAACAGTTTCTGTTGTAGCTAACACGCTAACAATTTTGCTACAAACACTACGAGGTCTCCTGTTAACATTTTTATTTATGCACCTTTACATCAACAAATATAAAGACACATGAATTAAACAGTATGAATGTGGGTTGTTTTGTGGTGTACGCTAAGCTAACCGTTTCACCCTACTTCCGGTCTTTATGCTAAGCTAGGCTAAATATGTGTCAGTGATGACGCAGATATGAACCAGTATCTGTCTTAAAATATATATTAAAATATATATTCTGCCCCAAACCGCCATAAAGTTTGATGTAATTTGAATATGTTTGTTTATATTTCTTCTTTTTTTGGCAGAAATGGGCCAACAAAACCCTGTAGTTTCACCTATTTATATTTTTTTTCCTTCAGTGTCATGTTAGCTTTGCATACAGACTGGAATCAAAGGGAAACTGTTAGCATCGCTGAATAACACGTGTGTACATGAAGAACTGTAAATATACACAGACCTTTTTCCGGCTAACATGCTAGGTTAACCCCGTTTATGCCCCTTACAGGCTCACTTAGTTTGATTGATATCGGATGTTTATTGTTTTCAGTCAGGAGAGCCGAACACTTGAATGAATCAAGTTTCAGTTTATTGATCGTGAAACGTGCTTTGATTGATTTTTCTGTTTAGAACCAATAAAGTGTTTCCTAATGGCCCATCTTGCTTCACTCTGTGTTCACCTGTGCTTTATTTTTCAAACCAAACTTCAGTCTACAAACACAAAAAAATCTTCAGGTGAGTTTTTTTTTTTTAAATCTCCAACATAAATTCACTTCGTTCCCCAGAAAGAAAAGAAATCAGCGTGTTTCATTGTCCGTCATTGAATTGTGTGTGCAGCTTCAGCCTTTGATCACAGCGATCGGCCTCAGTTTGATCGCCTTCTTGCTGATTCCAGCGTCGTGACACGTGTTGACGACGTCTGTCACGTTTTTGTACGATTCGGGAGCCTGAAAAAAAAAACATCAAAACAGAAATGTGTCGGTGACGTGAAAGGTGATCTGATCTGTTTGTTGCCCTGTGACCTTCTCACCTCCTCCATGACCAGTTTGGGTGAAGCCACACGGATGGCGATGCCCATGTCGGCCAGTTTGTCCAGGACGTCCTGAAAGTCTAGGTTCCGGCGGGATTTTGCTCGTGACAGAGCGCGACCCTGAAACAGGAAGTTGTGTTAAGTCACATTTATACTCAGTGTAACGCTGCTTAGCTAACATCAGACCGTACCGCTCCGTGGCAGGTGGTCCCGAACGTTTCTGTCATTCCTTGTTCTGTCCCGGTGAGGACGTAGCTGCAGGTTCCCATTGTCCCGCCGATCAGCACCGGCTGACCCGTCAGCTGAAACCCAGAACAGAACCGGGTCAGACTTTCCTGCAGTTTTGAGTCTGTTAATCAGTCAGAGGAGCCGAGGTTACCTGGTAGTCCACAGGGATGAGCGGGTGGTGAGGGGGGAAAGCTCGCGTGGATCCTTTGCGGTGAACCAGCAGAGTCCTCTGCTTCCCGTCCACCATGTGCTCCTCCACTTTGGCGATGTTGTGGGAGACGTCGTAGATGACGTGCATGTCGAGGTCGTCCGGCGTCGTGCCGAAGACTTTGGAGAAGGCCTGAAAGACGGAGACGGTGAGCGGACGTCCGGAAGCGCGGGAGCCTCTGCATTCGCTCCAGCTGAACCTACCTGTCTGGTGAGGAAGGTCATGGACGAGCGGTTCACCCAGGCGTAGTTTCCTGCGGCCGCCATGCCCTTCAGGTAGTCCTGGCCCTCCTGTGACGTGACGCGAGCGCAGGCCAGCTGGCGGTCGTTCACTGTGATCTTGTCCCGTTTCATGGCCTTCTCCATGGCAACCAGAGCATCTGGAACAACATGGTTTCATATTTGATTATTAAAACACAACAACTCATCTTTCTTGCCGTGTGTGACGGGGTGCAGCTCCTACCGGTGGCCACCTGGTGTCCAAGGCCTCGGCTGCCGCTGTGGATCATCACACACACCTGGCCTTTGTGGTCGATGCCCATCTTCTTGGCGGCGTAGTCGTTGTAGATCTCGTCCACCACCTGGATCTCAGCGTAGTGGTTTCCAGCTCCCAGAGTGCCGAGCTTTAACACACACACACAAAGAGTTACACACAAGCAGTAGTGCAGCTTTGTGTTCATGCCTGTGTGTGAAGTCACACCTGCGGCAGGCCTCTCTTCTTGGCCTTGGAGGACACCTTGTTGGGGTCGGCCTGCAGCATCCTGCCATACTCCTCGCAGTGCTCTTTGTCCTCAGCCCAGGCGTAGCCTTCCCTCAGAGACCAGTCCACACCCATCTCCAAAGCCTCCTCCAAGTCCCTGAGGACAGAGAGAGAGGACAGATAAGACAGGAGAGGGACTCCAGTGATCCACAGCAGTCACACCCAGCGGACCTGCCTTACTTTGCTCCCATTGGAATGACTCCTTTGGAGCCGACTCCCACCGGGATGTGGTCAAACAGCGACTGGGCCAGCTGCTCCTTCACTGGCTGCACGTCACGCTCGTCCAGGTTTGTCCTCAGCAGGCGGACGCCGCAGTTTATGTCGAATCCCACTCCGCCTACAGAACGAAGACAGGGGCTGGTTTTAGCTGCAAAAATCAATAGAATTTAATGTTCTAATTATCAAAACCATATCGTTCATACCAGGAGACACCACAGCGTCCGGGTCGTTCATGTCAAAGGCGGCCATGTTTCCAATGGCGAATCCGTATCCAGAGTGGACGTCTGGTAGGCCGATGGATTTCTGTGGATCAATCAGACGCAGAGTCACTCTCAGCCGGAGCTGACCAATCACAGCACAGATGTTAGGGTGTCAGCACTAACGTGTACGATCCCAGGAAGAGCCGCCACATTCCCGATTTGTTTCATGGCCGGAAGGAATCCACCCACACCTGCAAGAAAAAAAAAACACACAGACACATTAGAGGTTTGTCCACAGGAGGAGGTGAGTTCAGAGGGTCAAAGTTCACGCGACCTCCTCCTCGACAGGCGTTACGAAGCTCCTCAAACATCAGCTTCTCCAGGGGGTCGTTGACGTAGAAGATTCCTTCAACCTGACACACACAAGACACATGTCTGATAAATAACATATTATATTACATATGTATTACAGTACAACAATCAAAATACTGTTACAATAGCTGATTATAGCATTAAAAAATGTCAGTTATCCTGAATTGTTTTTTTTATCTTCCACATATTTAAATATTAATTATGAATATTTGCCAGTAGAGTACTAACACTTCGCTAAAGCTAACCTGTTAGCCTGCTAACAAGCTAGCCATGTTATCAACTAAAGTCTGACCTGCATGTTGGGAACGAAGCCCTTTTTGATCCTCCAGCAGTTGCTGCCGATTTTATCCAAGAACTGCAGCTCATCGTTATAACTGCGACTCATGGTTCCGATCCAATAAGACACTTTTTTTAACTCTTCAATTTTGCGTTTCACCGGTGGACTGACGAAACACAGCAGCCACACGGCGGTACGGAAGCCTGGAAGCTGTCAGAACGCGGCTGTCAATGTGGAGTGACGCAGGACAATTAAACTATTTGCAGAAATAAAGTTAGAATACAACATATAAAGTTAAATCTATTATTATTCAAAAAATAATTATTGATTTATAGTTCTGAAAAATTTGTATGTTGACGCTGCGCTGCACTTCTCGCTTGCCGTAATCGCAATTACTAAAGAAAGAGAACCTGAAAAACATCGGAAATACAATGAGAAACCTTCACAATAAAAGCACCATTTTCATTGGACAAACAAACTAATGATCAATTAAACTTCTGTTTTTTTTTTAAAGTCTGATGTGTGGTCACTAAACACATGTTTAGATCTCCATCAGCTGACTTCACCACTGAGAATATGAAACTAAACATAAACTAAACAAAAAAAAGTACTAAATACAGCACGACTGATGAGTTTTATGTTGAAACTTCGGACCGGAAGTGTCCCGTCAGACTCATGTGTTTCCTGTTTGGTGCTTGAAGGAGATGCGGAGTTGTGGATTTAATAACATTTCTTCATCATGTAAGCATTTCTCTATTTGAAATTTGTTGCTCTGAAACTCTGTTAACTAACCAGCCAACCAGTGTGGTTACTTAAGAATAACTAACCCCACAGTGACGCAGCAACATGTTAGCTTGCTAACGTTCAGACTGCAGTGACGAAACGTTTCTGTGCTAATAAACAGATTAAATACACGTTAACATTCATAACGTCTAATTATGACTGACATTAAATTAGCAACGGGAGTTTTGTCTTCTTGTTCGAAAACTTTACTAAAGTTTTAAAACAGTCAGTCAGCGCATCCGTAATACAATAAATTGTGAATAATAATAATATTAAAAGGGAATAAACACAACATAACTTGATGCTAATAGGAAGCTAACTTGCTATATAATAAACATGAACGACAATGA
>JAVQJX010161008.1:0-10456 GCA_036025115.1 Ambassis agassizii
CACACACACACACACACACACACACACACACACACACACACACACACACACACACACACACACACACACACACACACACACACACACACAGACATGCACACACACAACAACAACAAAAAAAAATGCTGGCCCTCTAGGTGCAGTGGCAATAAAACTAAGGAACAAAGGTTTTCCTTTCTCTGCATAAATGTCACCACTTTTAAGTTAGCTCTTTCATTTTCAAAGGAGCCTCAGGGCCTCATGGTGTGCGATTGTGTACTTCTTGTTTATATCTGTGCGCATGCGTGTGAGGATGGATGTGTGCAAAACATACCTGCAATGAGAAAGCTCGCAAGGCGGGGATGGGTACCAGAGCGGCCATGAAGAATGCGATCATGTTGTTGATGGAAGTCAGAGCCACGCTGGTGCCGGTGCGACGTAAACAGTCTCCTGTACGTTCCTTTAGAAAAAAAAAAAAACACACACAGACATGAGTTAGAAAAGGAGGAGGAAGTAAGGAGAGGAGAGGAGGAGAAGGGAGATTTAAAGGTACCTTAAAGGGGATGTTACTTCCAGTTTCTGTGAATGAGTGAGCCAACAGAAACATGTCATCCACACCAATCCCTAGTGCCAGGAAGGGAAGCACCTGGGATGGGAAACACATCAATGGAGAACAAAGGGTCAGAATGAACATTTGAAGTGTGTGACTTTAAAATCTGGGCTTTAAATCAAAGGCAGACCTCCTTTTAAGGTCAGATCTGCGTATAAACTATATAGCTTCCTTTGGGTTGTTACCTGTGTAGTTGCTGCATTGAACGAGAGTCCAAGCAGGGAGCAGAGACCCAGTCCTGCTGCCACGGAGAGGGCCACCAACAGCACCCCGGCCAGCCCCACGGCCCCCTGAGACTTGGCACAGTCCCACCTTAGCATAGTCACACAGGCGTATGCCAGCTAGAGAAAAGAAATCCACATGAGCAAAGAGTAGAACGCATGAAATATGTTTATTAGACATAAGAGGAATCAGTGCTCACCATGAGCAGGTATCCTCCAGCCACCCTGATGACGCTGACATCGGAGAAGGATTTCATGATGTCATTGAGGGTGGTGGTGGAGAAAGCATGGATAGACTGACTGGAGTTGGATGGGATACTCTGGTGGACCACCTGAAAGATAAACATCAGTTATTTTCTTTAAATGCAAGAAGTGAAAACACACTCCTTCCAACACATGCTGCCACGTGCTTCTTCGCCTCATATTTTAGGAGGGGAAAACGTAAAAAAAGGCCCCTGTCGCTTTGAAATGTGCATGTGTGTCAAAGTGAGTATGAATGTGAGAGTGTGTTTTTACATGTGGCAGCCTGTGTGTGTGCGTGTATGTAGTATGACAACTGAGGAGTAATGAGCACAGATGCCAGAGGTTGTGAGGTCAAAGGTGAAAAGGATGGGATCACATGGCTCAGGAGGCGACCCCTCCTCACTCCACGCCATGAATGAACCAAAGCTCCCGAAAGCAATTTACCTGTGCGCATTAAACCATCGATTGCAATCTTAACTGATCTGTTCTCTTTCTTAAATGTGTCTCAGAGGTGGGGAGAGGTCTCGTGTCTCTGTCAGTTTATGTTAGAGTGTGTTAGCCCTCCTTTTTCCACGTGCCCCCCCACATTTTACTCTCCCTCCCTCCCTGCTTACCCTCACTGTGGTGGGTGTCAGCTATCACAGCAACAGCTTGTTCCTATAACTAGGGAGAGATGATTGGCCTACCACACACACACACACACACACACACACACACACACACACACACACACACACACACACACACACACACACACACACACACAAACCTGGTGCCCTGGTCTGCCCTGCGATTCACTTTACAAGGGAGCTGAAGACTGATGGAATTCAGACACTGCAGAATAAGCCTCAGTAGTCTGTGTGTTGGTGCATACATATGTGTGTACCAAAGCAGAACAAAGCTGCATAGCAACAAGGAAATGCTTCCTTACTTTTGCAGTTATATGAATTATGGTAGTGTATGTTTCGCACCTCCACAAACTTCCTCTGCCAGGTCTCCAGGATGGCGGTAGCTTTCTCTTCATTCCAGTTGATGTCATGGATTTCATAGTCATCTTTAAAGTGCTCGTACAGCTGTTTAGGACTCATCAACAGGAACATAGATTGAAGAGCCTCAGCACTGCAAAACAAAAGACAGATCAGAGATGTCAGACTACCACCCTGCAAACATGGTTTATTATGTTCTGAACTGACTGGAACCCTTAACTGTATCATCCACCTCTTATAGCACATTAAAAACCATCCAGTCTGACTGTCTGGTCTACCTGAACCTAATTATACATGTGAATGGCTAAAGGCAGGTGCCATCTCTTGTAGGATTTGTCCGCTTGACTGTCTGCCAGTGTAAACAACTAAAAGCAGGCGTTATCTAGTCTGTCTGCTAGGCTGCAATCCCAGATGTCCTCAGGTTTTGTTGGCACCAGGGCAGCAAGAAGCAGTGCCACTCAAAATGTGAAAGAAATGATCGTAAATCAAGTCCAAGAGTAAGTAGGGAGTGGTATTCGCCTTCATTCACAGCCTGCGTGGGTCCTGATCTGGGCTCTGAACCAATGCTGTCACTCCATTTGTACTATTTTTTGAATCCAGTTGAAGTTAGTAGGAAAAAGCAAAACTCTGGAGATTGTCTTATTAAGAGACTTGGATCAAGTTCAGATAAAACGTGTCCCCCCCCCTCTTTGTTTTGCTTCTTCTTCTTTGGTCCCTTAGAGAACAAACATGCAGCAGGGTGGGGGGCTTTATGTGGCTGTCAGTCATCTTTAATTGGCCTATCCTGAGCCAGGGTTATGCAGGAAACTGATCCCTCTCGGTACGAGGAATTCCTAGCATGTGTCTGTGGAGTTATTAGGGGTTACACAGATTCCACAGGCACTGCGGCTCTCCAGCTCACAGGCGGACTGGCTGCCTGCTTGACACATCCTTCCTAGTGCATCCTGACTTCACCTGTGTCTGAACTGTGTTTACAAGTTTTACACACACCTCTGCAGAGCATCCTGGCTGTTCTTAACCCGCCCTCCCAGGATGAGCTCTTCCTGCCAGTGCATGAACTTCCGGCTGAAACCATGGCAACCGCCTCGTAGACGACCAGCAATGTCAGGACTCTGAATGGACGAGGAAAGGAAATGCAGAAAAATATGTCAGATATTTCAGTAACTGTGGGGTTATCTATCTTATTGGATATATATATAAAAAAATATTTTTTTGTGAGATTACCTCTCCTTTCTCCTTGTTGGGTGCACTCAAGGGACAGTCTGGGTCTGAGGGGTCGAGACATGGCCTGTTCATGTAGGCATGGCCCACCTGAGGAAACAAGCAGTGTTCCAAACATGTTTAGAAAATAGATGGGTGAATAATCAATCATATTTACATAGAATTTTGTTTTTGTATCTCACCTGAGCTTTATCCAACATCTCCTTAAACCCCTCCAGTGAAGTAAACTGACTCAGTTCCTCCATCAGCTTGACTGGATCCAGATTCATCCACTGGATATCAGGCATGCCCCTGCAGAGCAGACGCATACTTAACCCAAACATATTTGACAATAACTTGAGAAGAAACTGTAAAATAACTTGTATCACTGTATGCCTGTGAGGCTACATGGCTTTACATTCCTGTTAATCTTCTCTCTGAGCTGCACAGAAAACTTTTCTCTCTCTCTCTCTCTCTTGCTTTTGTGGCGCGGGGGCTACGCAGGAGTTCTCACTACAGATACAGGATAAAATAGCGTTTATTATCCTGTTTCACGCTGCCACAATGCCCAGGGAAAAGGCATGGTGGCTGCCTGTGCACTTTCATTCCTCAATGCCCTGCACTCATAACAATTACCTCTGCCTCCCAAACATCTTGATAAGGAGGGGAGGGAAAGGGAGAGGCGGCGAGGATGGAAGGGAGGGACGAGGGAAATAGGTGATGGATGAGGGGAAAAGGGAAGAGGGAGGCTTTCACACTACTTGTTGTCCGATGCAAGAGAAATGACCTATTTGTTATCCTTACCTGTACTGCCACCCTCTTAGCATAAGTTCATAATTTCACTTTCACCTTCTATTAACAAAGGAAATAATGTATATCCTGAGGTATTTATACACTTTACAATTATACATTTGTAAGATCAGGACAATAAACAAGAAAGGAGGATAAAAGAATCCCAAAGTATCTCAACTCCAGGCTCAATCTCCCTCCAATGGCTCATGAAGACAGCTCCTCTCCTATTCCCACATACCAGGGTCCCTTTTGCTGGTGGTTGCAAAGACACTCCTTTATCAGCTAGTTTTTGCTTGACTGAACCAGGCCCAGGCCCTTTTGTTTTTTCATAGATTGCTGCTTTTTGTTCTCTCACTCACTCACTCACTCACTCTCTTTCTCGATCTCCCTCTCCATTGCTTCCCTCTTTTCTTCTTCTTTGTCTTTTTTGTACATTTAAAACAGGGTTGAAGTAGACGCTGACATAAAAGGACGCTGCCTTCAGTGACCACCACCGGTTCTGTTTTTAGCCCCACACGAAAAATAAACACTTAATAAATAACAACAGATGCTTTCGAACACTTGTATGTGTGTGAATTACACCGAGGGAGCTGTGAATCATCAAAGACGACCCCCTTCTCCTTCTCTCTGTTTTCACACAAGCCAACAGGGAAATGCTAAGGATGGGAAACTTGTGTTTGTTTCTGTATGCGCTGGCTTGTCATGCAACATGCCGCTGTCAGCTCTGACACGTATATAAACAAATAATTTCTTTGCCGAGAAACATCTGCTATGATCTAAACTATCTTTTATAAACCCGGCACTCGATTGAAATATCACTTCTGAGGACAAAAAAAGAGATCCCTTTCAGTGACTCAATTTCTCAAGACAACCTTGCCCCCCCCCCCCCCCATCAAAAAAGGAGAGGAAAAAAAAAATCTGCAAATGCCCAAATACGCCCAGACTCCACTGTTAACTGTCTTGTAGCCTCTCTCTGTCCTTCTCAAGAGACTTGAGGCTTGAATACTGCCCATTTTATTTGTTGGACAACTTGGGAGCTGGGAGCCCGGGGCATTACCATGAGAATGCCGAGTGTTAGCCGTGAGCTGACAAAGCCGGCCCCCCTCCCTCCTCCGGGGCCCCTGCACTGATGGACACTCACTCGTAAACTGAAAGAATGCTTACCATTGTCTGACCCAAAGGGCTCCCCTGCCACCGCCGCCTCCCCGCACTCTGTTCTACCAACCCACCACCCAGTTGCTTCTACAGCCATCTCCTCTCTCTCTCTCTCTCTCTCTCCATCCCTCCCTTGCTGCATCTCTCCCTAACCTTCTCTCTTTGAATTTCACTGTCAGGATACCCCTCCCGCCCCTCCAGTCCCTCTCTGGGCCCTAAAAGAACTCTATTACTGACCACCGCTGTCAGTCACAGCACCCACTGACAGACTAGTGAAAGCCCAACTGTATGTCTCCATCCAGCATGTGTTAAAACTTATGGAGCTCTCCAAAAGCAGATCAGATGGAAGAAATGACAGCACAGGGAGAGCCAAGGCCCGTTATGAAATTTACATTGGGTTGAATATTACAGGACTTACGGTAAATAGGCAGAGCCACCCTGTAGTTTGGCCCCTTCCCAAAAACAGTCCAATGGGGTGATTATCATACAGGGGAATAGCTTGTCAATCATCTGAGATCAGAAAATACAAAAAGGAAGATTGATTAAACATCAAAAATCAATCATAAGTGTGTGATAGCAAATATATTTGTGTGTCAACTTACCCTTTCAATCATGACGTTTTCTATAATAGGAACTCCTGATTTATAGCAAATTTTATTAAGATCCCATGACCTATGAGAAGGAAAATCAGTTTTAAGTTACAAACTACACCAAAGTGAGGAACATTTTTCACATGGCAAGTCCACTTACTTTCCAAACAGAGACACCTGCACCTTGCTGGCAGACAGGGCGGCCTCCATGTGAACCAGCAAAGCTTCCTGGGTAAGGATATTTGTGCCCTCTTCTTTGGGGGTCTGGATAAGCATCTGTGAGGTAAATACAGACTCCTCTCCCTGCTTCTCCTTGGTGTAGCGAAGCTCTGTGCTCACCCGACTGCCAGCTACAAAGCAAAGAAGAACAAAGAAATGACTTTAAGATAAGATAGACAGCTATTCTTTACAGAATATAACAAAGTACATATGAACACGAACACACACATACAGTACATTGACCAACGCCCATGGCCTTCACCAGTGTTGGTTTTGAAGGCACTTCACACAAGGCAGTGTCTGGCCAAGAGAAATGAGTAATACAGCTTCTCATTGGCTCCTTCTGCGGAACAGATGTGCCCTGTTAGTTAGTAGAAGCCAGCCTTCTGATGCCCTCAAAAAACTTCTAGCGCTCTGCTCTGCTCTGCTCAGCTCAGCACAGAAGATATGGAGCGAGAGAAGAGAAGGTGAAAATAATAAAGCAAGATGAAGTGATAATGAAAGGTATATTGATGGATGTGATGATGAGCAGCAAAAAGTACGAAGAAAAGAGTATGGAAGAGGCATGTTGTGCTGTGCGGTACACCCCAGCCCCCTAATTACAGGAGGTTGCCCTGAAAAGAGATTGCCAGCCGGGGGGATCCATGCCTGTGCCAAGTGGACATGAAACATGCCGCGCTGGATCACAGAGGGCCCGTCTGCCCCTCTTGCTGTCCCACTACATGACAACCCCAGAGAGAGAAAGGAAAGAGAGAGAGAGAGAAAGAGAAAGGGAGAGAGAGAGAGAGAGAGAGGGAGGGGGAAGTTTGGTAACAAACTTCTTAATTCTAATTTTCAACACTCTTTTGCACACTTGCAGTCACTTCTCCTGACTTTTACCTCCTTCAGCATCTATGTCTCTGCTCCTTTTAACCCTTCTGTCTTTCTCTCCATCTGTCTCCCTATTTCTCTCTCTCCCCCCACACTCTCTGCACCTCCCCCCAGCCTGGAACAGGCTCCTATAATTGATGGGGAGAAAAGAAAAAACAAACTATTCAGCCTACGCTGCAAAAGTGTGAGATCAGATTGGAACTCTGGGCCTTTGGAGACACAGTCCAATATTTCTAGGCTTCGCTTTCAAGGCTTTAATTACCTTCGCAGGGGCTAGAGAATATCAGATCACCTGGTTTATTTGTAGTCATTGGTGTCTGGCTTAGTGCATCCCTTAAAGAAAATACCTCAAAATGGAACATGTTCATGTTAGACGTTCTTTGCACATCTGGCTGCACAATTTTTTAATGATTGTATTTATAAAGCTTTAATTCAAAGAGAACAAAAGACACATAGAGGATGAATGTATTTTGACTCTTGAGGTTGAGGGAAATGACACATAAGTGCTGCTGTGTATTTGACTTTTATTAAGTCTTTCTCGTGCCATCATGTACAAAAAAAAAATATCAGACTTGTTGTAAAAACATGTACAGTTCCCCAGGTCTCCACTTCCCACACAGATTTCCAATCAAAAAAGGCTACTACAAAATGGAACCCTTTCCGTTCGTGGACCTCTTTGACATCTGTTAAACCTTTTTTGACATTTTGTATGTTAACCTCTGCAAGCGTGGGGTTTTGATCCCAACAGGAACTGGGTGGCTCGGAGAGACTCTGGCTCTGTAATTACAGGCCTCCTGAAGTAAATTATAGCTATTTGTGTCTCGTTCCTCCCATCTGGACCACCCAAGCAGCCAGTCCTCTCTCTCTTCTCTCTTTCTCGCCTTCTCTCCTCAACCCCTGGTCCGGCCCCAACCACCCGACTCCAAGCTTCACGGCTACTCCACTTCTAAGCTCTGCTCAAACCACTCTCTCCATAAGGAACATTTTCTTTTTTTCTACCTTTCTCTCTTTCTCTGTGTTTCTGTCCTCCTTTTTCTCACTCTTTTTTTCAGTCTCCCCCCCCCCCTCCTCTACTCCTCTCCCTCCACTCAGTCTGCGCTCCACACAGCCTTAAAGAGACAGTTCCCAGAAATTTTCCCACCCTGGGAAGAAAGCGCCTTTGAGTGTGGAAACTGGGGGTTTTAACACCCCAGCGGCTGGTAATTTTATTACATGAGCAATTCTGAAACTTGAAATATTAGTCTGTGTTTGGCTACATGATCAGAAATAGTAAAATCATCCTGTCTAAATCACATCCACAGTTTTCATGGGTGTTTTTGAGAAACTCAACCACCGTCTTAACAAATTTTAGCAAACAACTCGCCTCCGTTGGGCACAACATATGAATTCGTTTATCAGCTTCACCACTAAAAGCACTTTCACAACAGTTACGACATTTGGGAGAGCGAATAGCAACAGAAAATGTCATAACAAGCCCTGACATGGTTTCATGGCCGTGGGTGTGCAAATAAAATAATGTTTGTATGAATGTGTGTGTTCATGTGCAAGTGTTTTCTGAGACCCTGTCTCCACCAAGCTCAGCCATTTCCTCCCCACCTGACCCTTCCGTCCCCAAAAGTCGAACACCCAGAATCCCCTAAGTCAGTGAAAAATGTGCGGCTTCTCACATCTGTCTTCTAGGACGAGCCAAGACCACCTTTAAAGCTCTGCGTTTCTATTCTATTCTATTCAGTTCTGTGCTATTCTATTCTGTCTTGGTGGCTTACAGGCCTAGTCCCAGTTCCAGGCCATGCTAGGTCAGACCCGGCCGCCTTCAAAGTTCAGTGTGGTAGATTAGCTGGATTAGGGGGCCTCTGAAAGGCCCCACGCTGCTATGGAGGAAGACCCAAGACGAAGAGGGCTGAAAGTGACATGTATGATTTTACTTGCTCTTCATTTGAAATTTACACAGCAGCAAGAAAGTACAGCTGGTTTCTGCTCCTTTGAGTAAAAGGATTCCACAGAGTAACAACAATTCTATATGCGTAGAAGTCCTTTTCTTTCTTTTGATGTTAAGCAAAGGAGTCAAATGAGAAATTCATTCTCTTGGCCTCTTACCCAGAATCACAAAACCCCTCTTCTAGCAATTGTCACATGTGGACCCACCAGGATCAGGATGCCCTGCCCTGTACTGTGGCATTCTGCAGCCAGGGCACCGCCTAACGCAGGCTGCCCCCCAGCAGATGGGCTGTTCCTCCATACAATCCTTCAGTACAGCTCTAGACTGAATGCGGACCCTTTTGTCATTCAACCCTTCAATTTCTTTCAGATGTTTCCCAACAAACAGCAGAATATAATAAAGAGGGAACTTTTTTTTTTCCTTCACAACAAAAGCAAATGGACCAAAACTTTCCCAGCCTGTAAAACAATGCCAGAGTCGGCTGTGGGAGGGAGAGGCAGGCGTTAGAAAGGGAAGTTGGCACGTTGCTACCTTACCTATAGAAATACAGTGTATCTGTTCATTAATCGTTAAAGGCAGCATTATATTAGTAGATGCATGAAGACAAGAAAACTCACTGTATTCTTGGTGTTCTTCTTGCTCCACTATCTTAAAAACCCAAACACCAGAGACAGCACCTTAATACTGTATAAAACAGCACAAACAACATGAAAAATCAGTTTCACTTACATTCTATTCAGATGTGCCAGTGGTGTTAGCCACCACACATAAATTTCCACCAGGGTTGGCATTTAGGCACTTTCTATTTCCATATGTATAGGCTTGCCTCTGCTAATTATGCTAATCATGGGCAGTGTTGGCCACTGTGAAAAATAGTCACATTAGACACTCCACTGACCGCTAATACTGCTTAATGTGTGGTTGAAACATACATTCATCCCAGCCTGAAAGGCAAAATTTTTCCACGTTGCTGGTCTCATTCAGATGAGAAATGAATTTATTGAGCCCAAGCACCATTTCTTTTTTTTCCCCCTCCCAAGTACCAAGAAAATGTTCAGTGTCTCTCTCCATCTCCCTTTACTTTTTATACTTTCATGGTGTAAAGACGAAGGCAAATGGTGCAAACTCTAAGGTGACTGGTGTCGCTTTATTTCTCCCAGGACAGAGACAAAGGTTGCTCTTCAGAGAGGGGAAAAAGGCTGCCACACTATACTGATTGAGTTTTTATTATCCCGTTTTCAGTTGCACTACAGTCCTTTGAAGGATACTGCATCCACTGTAGCAAAGAGTCTGACAGTCCATGGTCTTTTGATAACAGCTTTGGTCCCAACACTTTGAAGTGTATGCACTTATTTGCCACTAAACGTTGGTGAACTATAAAATTGATTCTTTAAAATGATATTTAGAAGCAGTTTCCTGTAGTGTGGAAGCAAAGGCCATGTGTCTGTCACATGCACATGTATCCATAGCTGCTCAGTGTGTGTTTATTTGTTGGGGGGTGGTCTTGGCTGGTTTGTTGAAGTGTGTGTGTTTCGGGGGGGGGGGGGGGGGGGGGTAATTATAAAGGGGATAGAAAGAGGTAGACTTTTGTTTAAAGATGAAGGGAAGGGGGTGAAAAAAAAAATTATAAGTGACCCAGGTTGAAACTTGTG
>JAVQJX010161033.1:0-17367 GCA_036025115.1 Ambassis agassizii
ACAGATCCACATTTCACCAAGCAACTACTTCCCCTCTGCTCAGTAGCTGAAACAATGACGGTTATCATATCAGCAACAACATCTTGTTCTAAAATAGAGACAAATGAATGTCCCTGTCAGATCAGATCATGTTAATAGCAGGTCTGAATGAAGGTCAATTAATATATTCCCTGTTTCCTTCCATTTAAAATTCAAAAAACGCTTTCACCCAGTTAATTTAATTCAACCAGTAAAGCCTGAAGTTCGCCTGAAGCATGCTGCTGCTGACACTGATACCCTCCATCATTATGTGGACCTCATCAAGATTAAGACTCGTAAGTGGAGTTCAAATCGTTTCTGGGTGCAGAGTCTGTTTTTCTTACTGACAGTCCACCTTTCTGGAGCAGAAAGTCTGTGGGAAAGTTAGGATGAAAGCAAATTTCTCACTTGAAGAATCCCCAGCAGCTGGGAGTCGTGTGGATGCATGGTGTTCATTACAGTGGGAGCACAAGGACACGACTCCTTTTGTGTTGGGAATATGAATCTCTCTCTTCTTTTTTTTTTTCTGAGGCTGCCTCGCTGAGCTCCACGTTTGAACCAGCACAAGTCATTCTCCACACGCCCACGGGGCCTTTGTGCCTTTAAAGCATCATTTCCACAGTGGAATTCACACAAATATGAAAAAGAATAAGAAGTTTCACTGGAGTTCAGAATTCTGACGCTGAAGTCTTAAATTATTATTTAAAAAAAATTATTTAAATAGCAAACGACAGGCTAACGATTCATAATTTTGTAAAGACTGAGACAAAATAAGATTTCATCATGTTCAGCTTGAGAGGACTTAACAAGCTCTTCTTCTAATTAAACATGCTGTGCAGCCTGCAGCTTCAAACAATAGAAAATCCAACTTCTTCTGTGGAATACATGGTGCTGCTGCTGTGTGACAGTGTGGGGGTCCCTCCACAATCGAAAACACATGAGATACACAATCCCACTGTGTGATGCTGTACCAGATCTTTGAGGGTGTCATGAAAAAAGATTTTCAGACGTGCAAACAAGAGGAGAGTTTCTGAAGACAAATAAATGTGTGTACTGCTGTAGTTTTGTTCTGTGCAAAAATGTTTGTTATTGGCATTGTGAGGACTGTGAGGCATTAGGATTGGACTACTAACTAGTAGTAGTACTAACTAGGACTGAGCTGAGGCAGATGTGGAGCTTGCTATGTGAATTCTTTTGAATTTTTCTGTATGAAATCGGCCATTTTTAATGGGATTTTACTTGCTTTTGGAGCCAGCCCCTAGAGGCTGTAAGGTGAACTGCATTATTTAACACTTCATGGGTTTCATTTCTCAGCCCACAGAGGTTGCCATTTGGCCTTTTACCCCAAACCACCTTGGCTCCTTAATAAGCAGACTCTGTGGAGAAATCTCACTTCAATATACCAAAGCTCCAAATCTTTAAAGTAAAATAGCAGTTCCATAATCTCTCTCTGTCAGGGTTGTGACATGAGAGGCACTGACAAAATACAGCTGTCAGGCTGTGAGTTTAAAGGCCCGACATGAAGCGCGTGTCTCAGGACATGATGGAGCTCTGTGGATTTCCCCCTCTGTATGCGAGGCAAGATGGAGTGAATCTCAATCGTCTTTTGTGTCTCCCTCCTGATTTGAGATCTCATCACAACAACTCCTCAGAGAAAGCCAAACTTCAGTGTTTCAGTGTGAGGAGATGTGGCGTGTTGATGTGCTGGCGGTCCTTTAGGACAGCCACAGCCAGCAGCAGCAGCTGTGTCACAACTGATTTTGACTCAGACCTGTCTCAGCAACTCACATGGAGCATTTACTTAAATGTAGAGCGTCGTTGGTGCACTACAGCGAGGATCTCTAATGGAACTTCACCAAATGTATAGCAGCAGTTTAATGTTTGCCCCAGGATTTCATTCTCATACATGGAAACTGTAGAAAGGGTGCATGTAGTTTCTGGCTTTAATTCCATCATCAAAATATTGCATTGTAACTCTGACTGGTTTCTCTGTTAATCATGAATGTTGCTGCAGCTTTCGTGGTGCAGTTCACTAAGACTAATGTTGTCGCTGTAACTCATTTTGGTGATGCTAAATATAGCTTGTAACTGTGTAAAGCATTATAAAGTGATGTTGTGCCCTACTGACGCAGGAGAATGTTTGCTTGATGTTTAATTCTTTTTGAAGTTGGAAAGTGGAAATTAGTGTCATTTTAAATTTTTAATCCACATAATCCGATGGCATTCCCTTCCTGCTACCTGCAGCGTTTTTTCATGTTGTGTGAATATTCACAGCTGAACTGATGAAGACATTTTCATAATTTGCTGCTGTTTTTTCTTTGTCTTTACCAAAAAGGCCACTCCCTCCCCCCATAAAAAATACAGAATAAGTTGTCCACTTCTCTTAAGCTCTTCTCCCCAGATGAATAGAAAAACTTCTGATGCATACTAAATGTGGGTGTAGCAGCAGCTTTTTGTGCTTTCCCATCCTTTCCTCAGCTGTCTGACATTTTGATGCTCATTAGGATGCCTGGGCGGTGAGTGAGGAGACACTCCTGAGGTGCTCTAGGTCGGATTAACACTGAACAAAGCACCAGGTCTCGCCTCTAACCTACTTCCTTTGATTTATTTATGTAGTTATAATTCAGCATGTATGCTGGGTCTCGACTGCAGCTTGGCCTGTACAATTACTTATTAATATACAAGTGTTCTTAAAGCTGGCCGAGCCCTAATCCCCTTAACCACGATGGAAGGCTTTCCAAAGAGGAAGTGACAGCAAACTAATCCATAAAGCTTCAGTACACAGTCGCTTTAAGGGCAAGTTTACGCATGCAGTTAATATGACACAGCAGCATAGCAGATCCGGTCAATTTCTTTGTGGGCACTCTGTAACAAATTGGCTAAATTTGAAAAACATCTCATACATTTTGTATCTGTCGGTTTGAAGCGTCTCAAACTTCTAGGAAACAAATGTTTACCATCATAACTCCACATCTAAAAATGGCATAATAAGCACAGCAATAACTACCGTTAAATAAGATGAATGTTTGAGAAACAAACAGATAATCTGTTCTGTGCATCATTAAGTTCAAGACAAATCTGTCACTTAATCCTGCTAAATAACTTCCTCCCCAGGCTGCAGGGCTCCTGGTAGGGTTGAGGTATCAGATGGCGGCTGGCAAACAGTATATCAAGTGATCCCTCATTAAATCCGTTTGCCCGGCGTGCGACTCCAGAGCAACGAGGAGGCTGATACATTGCTGTGCATGACACAGACATCTCACTGTTGCCAGTAAACATGACCCTTCCATCTGCTGGTGGATTAATGATGTTGCTTTGGAGGCTCGGTTGAAAGCGTGACTCATGGCAGCTAAATTAAAGCTGACCCCAGAATCTGGCCTAAAACGGGAATCAGGAGTTGTGACCCAGAATATCATGAAATGGATACAAACAGGGTAAAGATAAATTCAGCTATTTGTTAGCAGTTTAAGTCATGTGTTATAGATCATAATAGTAAGGGGGGGGGGGGTCATTAGTATTCTGTAATAACGTTCATCAAAATGTTGATATGTTAATAATTTTATCACACTGTGCTTGTTTTGGCCACCAGAGTGCGCTGTGTGTTTGCTAGTGAAGCTTTAAATGATATATTTTGTGCTGCTACTTTCACAGTTTGTGGCAAAAAGTCTCTCCCGTGTGCCATTTTTACTTTGGGCTACCTGTGGTTAATGCAAGTTACAGGTAGCTATTTACTGTCGAGTAGACATTAGCATGTTTATGTTCTAGTGTCTGAGCAAACACACTTGAATTAGCTCTTGTTTTTCATTTCTGTTATCCTTTTGCAAAGATATTTATGTCTTTACTTGCTTTAGCTAGCAACAGAAATGCTTCAGTGTGGGTGCCCAGGGGAGCCTGGATAGTAAGTATTTATAGCTAGCCTTAGTTATATCATAGATCCCAAACAATGAGCTAAAAGAGGCTAAAACAGTTTTTTTTCACTGGTGACACACAAATATTGATTAGCGTAGCTCTAATATTTTAATGGGACTTAGGTGACCAAGATGAAAAGATTTTACAGGCATTGCACAATTAAATGACAGAAATTGGCTCACTTCACTGTATTTTATCAGCTTATGCTGCTAAGCCGATAACACATTACATCCTGACGGTAATTCAGCACAAATGTTACAGCCAGAGACGAGCTGCCCGCCAGTTCTAATGAAATCAGAAATGCAGGCCGAGCCCCGGCTCCCAGAAGCTTCCTTTGACCAAACCGCTTTTATTCACAGAGGGTCTTATTACACTCAGGGTTTCCAGCTCTTTAAAAGTCTCTCTTTTTTACTTTTTATCCATATTTTATTTGAGCTTTTTATTATTCATTTTCTTGCAAAACAGCTCTGAACCCAAAGATGAGACGTCTGTCTCACAGTTAATTCATGCCCACTCTACTTTCATTTAAATCATTTGTTGTTTTGTTTTGTTTGTTTGTTTTACAGCAGTTTTAAATCTATTTTTAAAATGCTGTTGTGTACAGAAATGTCCTCACACACAGCCGATATCTGTCAGGTAGATTTTCATTTCAGGACAGTTTATCTGTGGGTGACAGCTTGCACCAGCCTGTAAGTGCCTGGATTTCACTGCAATCAATCAGGGAGGTTTATTCCATTTAGTTGTCAGGAGGGAAATCTGGAGAACAATCATTAAAAAAAAAAAAAAAAAAAAACCACCACACCTCGTCTGCTGGAGGAGGAGAGAGGAGTCAGCAGAATGCATTAAAGCAGCAGTGGAGTCTGCACACACGTCACTATTTCTATGAAACATGTCACACTTATAAATGTATCAATTACCACTGTATCCTATGTATTGTACAGCTGTCATTGCTGATGGATTATGACAGAAGCACTGCATGTTTTTTTAACACAGGAAACCAAGAGGTATTCTTACACTCTCATTGGTCCCTCAGCTGCACAGTGATTAACAAGAAGCCTTCCATCGTGGTGATTTATAGGATAGAGACTTTATACTTATAAAAACACTTTTTATTGCACTCTATCAGTCTGACAGGCAAAAAAAAAAAACATTCACCTGAGCTGTAAAGATTTTACATTTGTACTGTACTGTACAGCTCTGGGCCTCTGTGAAGAAGTGTTTGCACCATGTAGTTACTAAATCCACAAAAACAAACCACACTGCTGAAGTAGACACATCGAGGCCTGATTGCTACCAGCCCTCTTCAATCAAATCATCGTGCTTCAGAAGAAAACAAGTTGACAAAAAAACTCCAGATCATACATACTTCCAGGAGAGAGTGGGCTGTCTGTTAGGAGTTACAAAGTTTTTTAAGGCTCCTCATGAATAATTTCCACCAACTTGCATGGACATCCATGTACAGTTTGTGTGTGTGCATACCTGACGTGTACTCCAGACAGACGTTTAGAGGTGTTTGTATGTATATACTGTATGTGTATACATGCATATACAGCATGTGTTCAGGGTGGTACCCCTAACCAAGTAGTTCTAATGACTGACTCTAACTGCTCACACTGAACTGATGGGTCATTAGAGAAATGAAAGATGCCATTTCAGCAATGGTAGAGCCACCATCAGCCCCCCCTTCTGCAGCTCTGTAGGATGTAGAACATCTGGACCGGACTGACAAGAAAATAAACTAGTCAAAATTCCCCTTAAAGTTAATAAAAAAAGAGAAAGAGACAGAGAGCTGGCCGCCGTCTCCACAGGGCACTGATCATGAGCTAGAACAACATTATCATTCCACCCTGACACTGAAGCATTACTGTGAATGTCTAAGCCAGAGCCAATTGATTTTTGCTGCCGTTCTCTTTATTTCATCCTTACGGGTGAAATATGCAGCTCCATGTGTTCTCCCATCCACTAAGCACGAGCCCTTGATGAGCCCGCTCGAACCATAGGAGCACAACTCTAACCAAGGAGCTGATGGAAATTGGAAATGCACGTCTTACCACGTTACATTAAAGTGAGTGACAATACAACGCTGATTTTCATTTGTAGCAATCGCACTCTCATTTTTTTCTATTACCACATGCTCTAATTTTCAGGCAGGGTGAGAGTAGGGAAGGGTGAGGGGGGGTGAGTGGGTGGATTTGTGCATTTCTGTATGGTGAGCCAAGAGAAGCCGGGTAAATAGGAGCATCAAAGCAATCTGCTGCTGGGCTCCGAGAGTGCAGGCTCATTAGAGGGGGGCCTTGGCTGAGGAGTAGCCGAGAAGACATGCCAAGTTAGACTCCCGTTGTGACAGACAGTGCTCTTTAGCTATTAATCAACAGGCTGAGAAATTGAAAGGACAGCGAGTCGCTAATGGAACAATTTGTCTCACTGTGAGGGATTGAATTTCCTTGCACCATGGCTCCCAGCATCATCTCATCCACTCGCCTTTAGTCATTCCCTGTCAAACTCTTCTGTTTTTCTTTTGTGCCCTTCTACAGAATGGGTGATATCAGTATCATGCAAGTGTGCAATAAAGGGTTGTAAGGCTAATTAAAATGACCAGAAAAAAAGTGATGTGGTTGATTGATTTCAAAACAGCCTCTACAATAAAAATTGTGCACAACAAAACACTTGGCGTTTGTGCAGCATAAGATTAAATGATCAGAAACAATACCTGCACAAAAATGAATTCAAAGTACAAAATTATATAAGATTACATAAAAAAAATAACAAAGTTACAGTGAACAAAAACCTCTTCACTCAGCCATAAAAGCAGCAGTGGCTCTGTGATACCTTAAATGTAAATGACTTTAAAACTGCGCGAGGGACTTGCTAAATACGCTCCTTCTCAAAGTGTCTGCTGACAGGTGAGATTATGCTTTGACGTGCAGCCTCTCTGTCAGCCGCTTTGGCTGACAAAACTCTAATATTTATCCCAGCTGCCAGCCTGATATTAACTAATGATGTATGACGAGTCTAAGGTAGCCAAGTTTGTAACTCACTTGGCCTACATTTTCATTCTTCCCTCCTTCCCCTCTCCTTCCTTCCTTCGACCCCCTTTATGACCGTCAGAAAAGACAGATTATTGATCCGGTTGTTCCGGAGCCATTATCTCCTATCAGACGCTGTGGCTGCCTGTCAGGCTCATAAACAGAGGCCTGCCATTATGCCGTTCATATGAAGTGACAGGCTGACTCTTCCCTGGGAAGATCATGAACACTCACTGCTGGGCAGTCCAGGCTGAATGACGGTCATTAGTGAGTTGAGGAGGCAGCTGGGAGAATGGGATGACTTTCATTGTCATGATGGGGTAGCATCCATGAGGGGCGCAAGATTTTGCAAATTATAGCATTTTTCAGAAATTGACAATGCAAGGAAAGTAAACAGCTATAGAGGTGGCTTATCTCACTCCCTGGTGAAAATTAATGTAGAAGAGTTCAAGTAAATGTGACATGAATTGGAATGAGGGAAGTGAGGTGAAACGGCCACCAACACAGTCTAAAAGGTCAGAAAGTAGCACATAGACACAGACAGTGAGTAAAAAATAGCAACTCATACATGCATAACACCAAAAATGGTAATGGTGTTGCAACATTTGCACAGGGAGTGTTGGGACCATGTCCCCACCATAGATGTGACCTGTTTTTTTAGTCCATTTTTCAACATAATGTGATACCTTTTGATAAGTTTCCTTCTTTCGGCCAAGCTAAGCTGAAGGTGAGACATCACTCTGTTTCCTATGACTGTTCTTTAAGGCTTAAATTAGACAACATGTCATTGTTTTGACCACAGTACACAAAAAACAAACAATTATGGGCATGCTCCAAAGGAAGAGAGGAATAGGATAATGAGCAGCTGACACAATATTTTGACAAATTGCTTAAAAATACTTTTTACAAAATTCAAGCAATGTATTCCGCTCTACAACATGCATGCTGGGATGCGTCCATCCCTTCACACTGTCAGCCAGAGGGGTTAAACAGTTCTGCGACCTTTCTGTGTGTGACTGCCTCCCTCTCTCTCTGAATCATTCCATTAAGATCCCAGCATGTTGCAGAATGGAACAGGGCTGATGGGCTCAAGGCTGCCACATATCCTCCATGACAACCAGTGATCGATGACGAATGACGGCTCGCTCTAATGAAACCAGGCAAAGGGATTAAAAACAACCCTCCTTTTCCAGGCTGTTAATAAATTCCATTTGCCTTCATGGAATCTCTCTATTCCTCTTCACTGCCTCGGCCTTCAGGTTCTGTTGTTTGTGGTCAGAATGTCAATGACGCCTGTTACAGCTTCCACCAAAGGAGTTCAGACAACTGTGTGAAAGTATTTATTAGCAGTTTGTGACTCTGTGGTATTTAAAGTGGACACATAACAGCTCGAGTTTGTGCGAACAGAAGTGACGACATTTAACAAAAGTACGCACTCATGTCAAGGCTTTATGACTCAACCTCATCAATGTACTACTGAGAGCAGAGGAGATTATTCAGCTTCACAAATATGCAGTGCAGTGTATTCTAAATTATTCATATCATGCCCAAAATTGTTTGCAAATGTATTCTGAGTGACTGAACAAGTGTACAAACATGAAGCCAACAGAGGAAAAGTTCTCACGTCAGCCCTGCGCTGTGTGATTTCAGCACCATGGACAGTGAAGATGAGGGTCACCCTTTCCATGGCGCTGAAACCATCTTATGTATTTATCTTATTTTAAGTGGATAAAATAGGTTTCCCTGCTGATGTAAAGTAACCAAACAATTGTCAAGTAGGCATTTAAGATGGGACTCAGTGAAGGCCTGCAGGTTTAGCACAAAATCATGGATGGAAAAATGCATCTTTAAACTTAAAAAACAGTAGAAAGAGACACAAATGAATGAGGGTGAAAGAGGAGCCCAGTTTCTAAGCTCAAGTCAAAAAAGAAAGGGAACAAAAAAAACCATTCTTGATGGATGTGTGGGTGCAGGGTGAAAGAAAGATGAAGAAAGGCCTGATGAATAAGGGACTTGGGCCCAGATGCTCAGATAAATTATTCAATTCATTCTTCAATACTGTCCTGCCAGCTGCCTTTTATTGAGCCTGTCAGGTGCCCACTAAGGATGGCATGGGAGGAGAAGTGTCACTCGTGCCAAGGAGAGAGAGAGAGATCTGATAGCTGTGTTGTGTTTAAAGTTAGTTCATAAAAGTGACAGTATAACTTCCAGAAATATTGTTGAAACACAGTAAAATCATATGTGTGTTAAACCATGCATTTGTAATTTTTAATGTATAATTTTTGTTAGCTAACAAGAAGCAACTAAGACCTATGTCAACAGTCATGATAATATTTTGCCATAGCTGCAGTTCCACAAGTGGCCACAATGAGAAACATTGTGTTTGAATAAACTTATCCTAAGCACGGTGGTGGTAGTATCATGGTTTGAATTGGGAATGATAGCAGTGAATTCAGAAGGACTCCAAACACACAAAGAAGAGAAAAAGAAGATTCATGTTTTGACCTTAATCTAACTGAGATGTTGTTGAGGGACCTGAAACAAGCAGTTCATGTGAGAAAACCCGCCAGCATGTCGGAACTGAAACTGTTCTGTACTGAGAAATGGGCTCAGATTCCTTCCAACGACTGATCAGAAGATGTTTAGTTGCTGTTATTGCTGAACAAAAGCTTGGAGCTCACAAATAAACAATAACTTTGAGAAGAGAAATGTTGCTCCACATCCCATCCATTCCTATGCACAGACCACATAATCTACAATCAGAGGTTTGGCTGCAAAATATTCCTCTCAAACCTTCATCAGAATCAGAGAGAAAAGAAATATGAGTCCAAACAAACAATTAAGCGCCCACAAATCTCTGACAGCGCTGTAATCCCTCAGCGGGACTCCCTGCTGTGATGTACAAATATCTACTCCTCTTCTCTAAATCTCACCTGATTGATGAGCTATTTCATCATACTCTTAAAGTCTGAAAACACAGACATTCACTCAGATGACGTCCCACGTTTTTTCTACCAACAGCACACGCAGAGTAAATTGATTCTCAGAAATTTGCAGCCATTTTCTGCTGGCGTTCCACTCATTTGATTCGTAATGGCTCAGCGTGACTCGTTATGCTTCCATTTACAAGCTATACTTGAATTCAGGCGCAAAAACAAGACACTGCATACTGTGCTGTTTATCATCTATACTGTTTTTTCTTGCATAAACACACTAAGCCTGGGTCCTGCTTGGCAGTGTGTTTACAGGCTGATGGCTGCTAATTGCTGCACGAGTCACGGGTCTGGTTTCAGAAGGCCAGGCGTTATCACCCAGAGGGGCTGGAACACATTGCCTTTAACGAGCTGGATCGGCCTATTACAGAGCAGCTCTGCCTGTCTGCGCTACACACCACACTCTACACACCCATGTGCTGTGTGGGTGTGTGCGTGGGTATTGAGCTTTGCTTGACAGCAGTTAATACAAACAGCATCCTGATCTGAAATGACTAGAGCTAATTGAAGTCGGTGTTTTGGTGGAGCAACTTACATGTAAAGTCAATCATCTCTGGTTAATTAAAACTGATTGATTAATTAATTAAGTCATTTAACTGGAATTCTCATCATTCCTAGCATGTCTTCAAACCATGTATTTTGACCTCTGTAGACATTGTATTGACCCCATGTTCATGAGAGCTGCTGCCATCAAAACTGTACTGTACTGCTGCATTGTTGTATTGTTAAGACAATAAGGCACCCTCTGTGTTGCTTTAATGGGTGACATTTTGAGCTCTGAAGGCAGGATGTACAGTTTCAAGGTCCTGGTGTTGTCCATGCTGACTCACTCTCACACTACCAGTGCTTTGTGAGGTATCGTGGGTTTATATACAGTATATATTCTTCCTAACATTAATCAGTCATGCTGAGATTATACTGATGAGTGACTTTTACGTCAAAGCAGCAGAAGAGACTATGATTAAACTCAAGGTCATTATTCTGAAATTCTGTTAATTGAAGGGTGAGTTATAATTTAATTATTCTGTAGAGAAAACATAATGTCAAGTGAAATCGATTTTCTCCAAACGAGCAAAGTTCTGCCATCTGGCGAGGAAAAAGCCCACACCTCCAGACTTTATGATGTTACAAATGGACTGTCAGGCAGATGGCACAGGGAATGGATTACAGGATTTAATGTTGCTATTTATTTTTAACTCGGCATTTATTAAAATGGTGGATAGGCTTCTGTGGAGGTCAGGTAGCTCAGGATGGAGGAGGGGAAGAGGATGAGACCAATTTTCTTCCATTACCTGAGATTAGGATGCCTGGGATGGCTTAGTCTGCTTCATTTCAGGTCCAAGGACAGACACAATACAAATGTGCCACCAAGCAGACAGGCAGAGGAAAAAAGCCTGAAAGGGGACAAAGTGAAGCGGAGACAAGCCGAGAGATTGGAGGCGTGAGAGAGGGCAAAAGGTGCAGAATTTCAGAGAGAAGTGAGAAAATAATGTCAGCAACACCAGACCGTACATTCATGTAAAAGAACAACAATGATAGCTACCAAAGAAGGTGCCTCCACTCATCAGCTCAAAGCTCTGAATATTCAGCATGTGTGATCATAACACAAGTAGCGTGTGTCATTGATCCAGCTGGGTGAGCAGCACCGTAACCAGAGGGCTGGAAACCGATCTCCACCTGGTCTCATCTGAATGTTTTTCACTTGGCACTCAGACGACAAATTAGCAGTCAGGCAGCAACAGAGTTTGGGGACATTCAAGTTTTTGGAGAGAGTGGAGAGCTGATTCTGTTTCAGCTCATCACTATGCACTGTGTCATCGGCCTTCTGGCTCCACTGCAGCCTAGTTTTTTTTGTTTTGCTTTTTTTTGGAAACCGTGTGTGTTTTTGTTTGACGATAAAACAGCTTGGTGTCCTGTTTTTCTGTTTTCTAAATACTTAATATATTTTGGCTTCTTAGTACAAATTTTAGTTGTTGGATTATTATCAGGTTAGTGTTCCTTGGATTTTGTTGGCTTTTTCAACAGGCTGACAAACATCTCTTCTGTTTTTGTCACTAGAAAAATTGGCCATTTGGTCGATATATCCCCCAGATATGACATGCGGTTGCATTTATGTACATGTGACAGACTTCTTGGGACTGATACAGCCACAAAAGTGTGCGTTAGGAAGTTTGGTGGGATTGGTGGAGGATACAGGCAGCACAGTGGAGTCTGGAGTTTGAGTCCACCTAACACCAAGAGCTGTTTTGTTTTCATGTCTGCATTTATTAAAAAGCTTGTCAGACTAATTTTGTGTGTGTGCATGTGTGTCCGTGCACTCTCTCCGAACACACCCTGCTTTCTTCTGTCCATATGGACAATAAGGCATTATCTCATTCACACACAAACAGAACAGTAAATAATCAAACGCATGTCCTCAAAATTAACAGCTCAATTCCATTCTTCATTCACAAAAACATCATCAAAAGTATGTTTCTTAATGAGGTGGTACTGCAGAAAGGAGAAATCATTGAAGTTGTTTACTATGTTCCCGTTTTTAATTAAGTGAGCCAGGCGCAGTCTAGGGTGGAGAATGTGCTCTATTCAGTGGAACGGATACCTCCGCCATGATGAATGAGCTGTCATCTCCAATTGTTGCTGAACCTCTGTCTCCTTGACACCCAGCGATTCCCACTGCAGCTTGTCTGTGCCATTGCGACACACGGTCAGGAGGTTAAAGGTCACGTCAGTATGCTAATGCAGGCATGGGCAAGAAACCAAATGATCCTCAGAGAATTGTAGGCTCAGATTAAAGCAGCTTATTCTGCTATAAGAGACGGGAGAGCTTCACATCTGAATCAATATCACACCAGCAATACGTTTACAGAACAAAGTCAAGGAGAGATGCAAACTTGTGACACCCACAACCCACAAGGGTTTTAACATAAAAGACAAATTCCATATGTAATGAATTGTAAAAAAAAAATAAAAAAATGTTCATGCATATATCTGGTTTACATCTTTTATGATATCCACTGACATCTGAATACTGGATAGGTAGGGCTCCTTTAAATCATGGAAGCTCCTCACCTGGTCCCGCCCTGCTCAGCAGTTTTAAAAGAGGGCGGGAAGTGTGAGGAAGGGGAGAGACAAAATGGCGGCGCCGGTGCCATGCAAGGGGTAGGAGCTAAGAGGACAGCAGAGCTCGAGAGTTGCGGGGCGCAGTACCTCCCTACTTACTGATCTTTTCACTGATTGTTAGAGGAGTTCCCTGCAGAGGAAAGGACACTTGAGGCTCGCCTGTCTAAGCATGTGGGGACGAAACGCGCGGACGCCCATATAGCTCTTCTTCCCGAAAACCAAAGTGGTCCACCCGGTCGGATAGTGTAGTGGGTAACTCATCTGCCTACCACACAGGGGACCCGAGTTCAAAGAAAGTAACCATTATCATTAAAGAACTCCCTTCTGTGTTAACCTCGGCTAGTAGCCCTAGCGGAGTGTTACAAACTGAAGAAAGCCACCATCACACCTGTGACAGGCACATTTTATTGTTGAATGAACCTATCACCATCTTCGCATCTTTTCATCACACTGTGTTTACAGCTCCTCTCATCTTTGACTCACAACAAAGACATTTGCTAGTGTGAGTCATGGCATCTGTAAAATACCTGCTAGAGCCTCTGACATCATTTCTGCAGTGATGTTAGCAGTGTGACCTCCTTTTTGGAGGAGCAGCTCTGCCAAATTCCATCCCTCTGTCTCATTTATCTGACTGACTGCTGACTGATTGAGGTCTCAGTCTTAAGAAATGCGTCTCTGGCCCTCTACACTCATTCCTGTCCTTTGATATTTATCATTCTTGCTGTGAAGAGTAGACACGGCTGGCAATCAGGCGAGAAGGTTTTGTGTGAAAGGATAGATGGTTTGTTATTACAACAAATGTGATGATATGAAAACTTATCAATAAGCGTCATCACAACTGTTTTTCCTCAGAGTTCATTTTAGGCCCTGCGTACGTAAACAAATAGAGATGCAATCCAAACAGGAAGAGCAGCATGATGCACTGTCATTTAATTCAGTTAGCTAACAAGCAGCCACAGCAGGATACAGCACAAATGTAATACTCTAGGAGCTTCTAGTGATTTCTGTTTCCATTTTCTGCAGCAACGGTAACCACTATTACTAATGACAGAAGATGGTATGTTGCACACTGTCATCCAGAGCCACATGAGGACGATGTAGACTCAGTCTTGTTTCAAATGTTGAAACTGACCAAACATGCTTCCACAGAAACATCTAATTGTGTGATGACAAGTTGAAGGTATTTGTAAAGGGGTAAGAAAATGATTTTTTTTCCAGATTTGCTCACTTTTGAGGTACCTATAGGAAAAAGGCTGTGAACCAATTGCCTAGGATAACACTAGAGCACATCTACCATAACTTTCAGGCTGATGTAAAGTGGCTAAAGGAGTGATTAAAACAAATGTTTAGTCCATATTAGCAGATTGGGGAGATGAAAAGTGGCTCTAACTCTGCTGTGGACTTTAACCCTGGAGTCCCAAGAATCAGAGCAAACGAGACATGCATGCATCCAGTGTTTATGTGAATTCTGTCTTGCACCAAACGACCACAAACGTCTCTCTACACAGTCACATTAGCACACAGGACAGGATCTTAAAGTCATCATGATTGACCTCTTAGAACAGCCTCATATTTAGCCTCCATTATTATTATAGGACGAATGTTTTTTTGCCAAAGTGCAAGTCATTAAAACGATTTCGGCTTCGTGGAGCTCCTGTTACAGGACTTTGAAGCTGGAATGAGGCCAAACCCTCCTGATAACGCCAGTACTATCACTGCACCTCAAATTAACCTCCGTTAGCCTCCTTTAGCCTTGCTTTTGGCTAACACACTGTGACTGTTTGTTCTTCTCTGAGGGGAAGGTTTACCCTGACAGTACCTTGATGTGAGTTGAGCATCTTCATCTTAGTGACATGGTGGTGCAGAGTCAGGCAGGCAGGTGTTTCTGGAGCTGAAAATTAGTTTTTATCTTAGGTTAAAGCTAGAGTCTTAACCAGAAATATGATAAAAGTTCCTCCTAAGAGACGATGATCAGCTAAAAGATGTTTACTACACACTTAAGCATAAGAGCAAAAATAAAAATCCACTAACATCCCTCAGGATGATGAAAGACTTGTGGTAAAAGGCAAACTAGCCGCTACTTATCACCTAATGACTCCACAGTGTATGAGCCCACAGTGTTTTTTTAATAACCTCTTAATAATTCATTGCACGAAAGCCTGAAGAAATAGACTTCGCCGGTATGTCTGCTTTTCGCCTTGAACAGGAGTCTTATCTTCAAAGTCTCATGGGAAATAAATGTTTATCCATTAATATTAAGTTCAAGGCTTCAACCATGTACACAGGGTTAATCCCCAAACCCACTGCTGCCTATGGGAAAATATGCTGACTGGACACTGACACCATTTTGGTGATTGCACCACGCAGCAGTCTAAGCGGAGGATCTAATTTAGGTCAGATAAGGTGCAGGCATACATCAGCCAATCAGCATGCTTATCTGACATGATATGGTTGAAGAGGAATGATGCGAGTTACCACCATATTTTTACATTTTGCCAAGGCTGCAGATGTTTATACTGTGTGTTAGCAATTTGATGAATTACACAAAATAATCATAGCTATAGTATTAGAGAGGAATTTAAGGGATCTGCCTGCATACAAACACAGATTTATCACCTCATTGTGGAAAGATGATATCTGACACCTCAGAGTAAAGCACTGTTTTATTGTGCAAGGAGAAGTAGGGTGAAGGGAACAAAGTGCCCTTCAAATGGCCATATGGCTTCGAACTGACGCCATGTGACATGAGCCACAGCGTGAATGAAAGTCTGGAGTTCGGAAAAAGACAGTAAATGATTAAGAGGTCCCACAGTATAAAGTCTACTGTCAGAGCAACATGCTAATATCATATGGACAGATGTTGGCTCAAACAAATGAATGTTCAAGGAGGCTTCATAGTGGATCAGAGTCCTTCTTCTGCATGGTTAGAGTATATTCTTTACATATTTTAGCCTTTGTGAGGCATCCACTGAAACCCACGGCTAATTTATTGCCAGGCACAGGCATTGATTAATATTGATTCCAACATAACTGGTACCCAATTGAAGGGGGTCGGGGGCTCGATTCTGTTTCTGCTTATCTACTTATCATAGTATATCTCCATGGCTGTGTGTGTCATAGTGTGTGCTGTGTGGATGTGTAGTAGTGCACAAGCGATGGTCACTTTAACAATAATATTTATTAAGCTGGTATATGTGTATATTTTAAATTTAATGTAATTCAATCAATCTTTCATCCTCCAGATGTGCACAATGGAGTGACACAGCCCAGGCATTAGTATCATTACTAAGTAAGTAAGTTGATTGCTGCATTTTTATGTCCTTGAGTCAAGCTAATGTTGCCCTCTGCCTCATTCTCAAAGTCTGAAAATGTCAGTACTTTCTCTGGTCTTAAATCTCTCATCAGACGGGCCATAAAATCTCAGAGTTTTTGTGCAATGCTTCTTTGTGACACCTACAAGGAGATGGTGTCTGGCTGTGAGTTCGTCTTCCTGGATGATCGGTATAATCAGTGTAAGAGCCTCCGCAGATAAGTTTGGAGGACGGTCGTCCCTCCAGAATGACAATGAGGCAGCGACAGGGAGCCACAGCTGGGTGTGACAGAGAGAGATGAATGAGGCCAGAGAGGGAGAGATCAAAACCCCTTCAGCGCACCTGCTCACACCTGTTCACCGCTTTCACTGATCCTCCTCCAGAAGCGCAGCAAGAGGGGAAGTAACGAGGTGGAATTGTCTTCACAGACATGTATGCATGATGATGGATCAGGGGTCAACATAAGCTTGGTGTTTGAGCAACCTTTTCAGTCGTTGTCTAGCTGTATCACATAACACCTGGTTTTAGCACTAAGGCTAAAGCAAGAAGCTAGCATTACCTGGCTCAAACATTTATGATGAGCTGAGGTGCTTATTGTTACTGTCTCGGAAAAAAAAGTCAAGAGAAGCGTATTGTTAGCCTGGATGCTAATGACATGGGCTACGAGTTGCTAGCCTGGTGATGTTGGTGTCTGTTGTGGAGGAAGATAATGAAGAGGTGCTGTCAGCTGCTGAGCTCTCAGGAGTTTTGTCACATCCATGGTGCTGTGTTAATGGTGTATGAGGAAAGGATGGAGCTATCTTTAAAGACATGATAACCATTACTGTATGATATCTAGCCAATTTAATGTGACCTTATGACCCCAAAAAATCTAGTAAAAAAAGATTAGAATGCTAATATCTCAGGATTGACACTGAGCTCTGCACAGCAGGGAGTGTGGAGTGATGATAATTAAATGAATCATGTCTTTTTCATTGATGAGTCAAATTT